>JAWPHD010002832.1:0-239107 GCA_037043455.1 Cyrtodaria siliqua | reverse complement strand
CAAAGTAACATTTAACTGTGTGCAAATAGGTAAAACAAACAACATGCATATGGGAAAAGTAACCAGCCATAACAGTAACCATAGGTAAGGCTGGTACATGCAAAACATGCATATGTTATAAAAGTTTGGTTCAAAACATCTAACTGGTCGGGTAGCGAAGCTCCGATGACTGACTGGGCAGCAACCAAAGGACCAATAGGCTGTGAGCTAATAGGAGAAACCCTCCCCCCCCAGGGGAATTTTGTACAGTATGATTTTCTGAAAGAACATACAGTAAGTTTTAAAATGAGACATGTGTGCCATCTGAGCGTTGGGGCTTTAGTGAGTTTTGGGGTAAAACGTTGCGTTTTTAGACGAAAATCGCCGAAATCTGGAATTATTTTTGAGAAAAAGAATGGAATATATTAGAACCAATTTGAATTGATGGAATCTTTCTCGGAAAGTATCTCTACGTGTCCCACCATAAAATTTATGGATCCGATACTTAAATATTGAGATTTTGGGTAAAAATGTTAAAAAAATGAATAAAATCGCTGATTTCTGTAATACATGGGGGGTATTTAACTAAAAATTAGAAAAATATCTAATACAATAGAAAAAAGAAATATTGTAACCTTTTTGGGCAGGGTAAGTTCCAGTGATTAAACAGAAAAAAGTTCCAAACCGCATGATGTTTGGAAATGCCTTAATTTTGAGGTGAAAAATGTGCATTTTTGTCAAAAATCGTCGGAATCTGGAATTATTTTTTAAAATTAGTTTCAACATAAACTTATCAAATTGAAGCAATAGAATGTTGCACAGCATGCATATTCTAGTTTTTCTTTGCATCATATATAACATATGTGCTCAAATATTGGCATTTTAGGGCAAAATGTTGGAAAAAATTACAAAAATCACTGCTTTCTGTAATCCATTGGAGGTATTAGGTTAAAATCTAGAAACAAATTTAATACAATTGAATAAGGACACATTGTAATATTTTTGGAATAGACAAAGGTCCAATAATTAAGTAGAAAAAAGTCCCGAACCGTATGATGCTTGAAAATGCCTTAATTTTTAGGCGAAAATGTGTATTTTTGTCAAAAATCGACGAAATCTGGAATTATTTTTGAAAATAGTTTTAACATAAACTTATCAAATTGAATTAATATAATGTTGCACAGCATACATATTCAAGTGTTTCCTGGCATCATGTATAACATATCTGCTGAAATATGTTGGAAAAAAGGACTAAAATCACTTATTTCTGCAATCCATTGGGGGTATTTGGTTAAAATCTAGAAAAATATATAATACCCGTACAATAGAAAAATAGACTAAGCTAGTAGTAGTAGGAGTAACCCTCACCCCAGGGGGAATTTTGTACACCCTATTTTTCTGAAAGCCCATTATGTGTAGAGCATTCTGGAACATGTCATGTACCAACTGGCGACTTGGACTTTACCACGTTACCGGCATTTCGAACATGGTACATAGAGCTAGATACAGTATAAGTTATAAACAGAGAAATAGCGTTGAGCGACCCTCTGCATACGGCCACTGGGCCGACCCACATATTTTGCAACACAACGGGACCGGTGGCCAGCTGTCAGCAAAGGTCCCCAGTACATGTGGCACTCGGTCAGTAGTCCATATTAGGGGAAAGGCTACCCGAGTTCGAGTTTCGAACATGGAACATAGAGCTATATACAGTTATATAGAAGGATATAGCGTTGAACGACCTTCGGCCGACGGCCGCTGGGCCAACTTACAGATAGGGTGACAAAACGAGACTAGTGGGCAGCCGTCGGCAAAGGTCCCGGCAACGCGTGGCATTCAATCGCTAGGCTGTATCAGGGGGGAGGCTACCCGAGTTCGGGTCTCGAACCTCGTAACTCACCTAGAGCTTTATACAGTATAGTTATATATGTATAGAGGGAAATAGCGTTGAGCGATCTTCGGTCGATGGCCGCTGGACCGATCCACATATTTTGTGACACAACGGGACCGGTGGCCAGCCGTCGGCAAAGGTCCCCGCTATGCGTGGTACTCGGTCCCTAGGGCTTATCAGGGTGAGGGCTACCCGAGTTTGAGTCTCGAACAAGGCACATAGAGCTATATACAGTTATATAGAGGGAAATAGCCTTGAACGACCTTCTGCCGATAGCCGCTCAGCCGATAGCCGACCCACATATTTTGTGACATAACGGGACCGGTGGCCAGCCGTCGGCAACGGTCCTCGCTCCGCGTGGCACCCGGTACCTAGGTCGTATCAGGGGAAAGGCTACCTGAGTTTGCGTCTCGAACATGCCACCTAGAGCTATATAGTAAATAGCTTTGAGCGACCTGCAGCCGACGGCCGCTGGGCCAACCCACAGGTTTTGTGACACAACGGGAACGCTGGTCAGCCATCGGCAACGGTCTTCGCTACGCGTGGCACTCAGTCCCTAGGTCGTAACAGGGGGAAGACTTCCGGGTCTCGAACATGGCACCTAGAGCTATATACAGTATAGTTATATAGAGAGAAATAGCCTTGAGCGACCCACAGCCGACGGCCGCTGGGCCGACCAACAGGTTTTGTTGACTCAACGGGAACGGTGGCCAGCCTCGGCAAAGGTCCCCGCTATGCGTGGCACTCGGTCGCTAGACCGTATCAGGGGGAGGGCTACCTGAGTTCGGGCCTCGAACATGACACCTAGAGCTATATACAGTATAGTTATAGAGAAATAGCTGCTGGGCCGACCTACAGATCTTGTGACACAACGGGACCATCTTGGACGCCATGTTTGATTTATTTTTATTGTGTTACACATAAATTTCAGCTAGTATACATATGCATATTATACATAGTCTAAAACAGACGAACACCAGTTTTTACAGCCACCTATTTGCACTAAAAATAAGTTTGTTTTTGGTAATGAATGTGGTGTAACGTAAATTACAGAATAGTTTCATTAAGTTTGAAGCGCTTCTCAACTTATATTAATAAAAGTACATGTATTATGTTTTTTACATGGTTTTGATTTAATTTATATTCAACATTTTTAATGTACAAATTTTAATTGTTATGTAAGGTAACATAGTTTACATGCACGTTACTCACTAAAGCCCAACGCTCATAATTGATGGCACACCTGTCTCATTTTGAAACTTATTGTATGTTCTTTCAGAAAATCATACCCTACAAAATCCCCCATGGGGGAGAGTGTGGGGGCTGGGTGGGGGGTGGGGGAGTCTACAGCCAGCTCAAGAACTAGTACATGATGTGTTGTATTTGTTCGGGAGGTTCTTTTTATAAAAAAATCCCGTAAGGTATCAGCTTGAGCAGGCTTTAGCAAATAAAATGTCAGCGTGCCATGCACTCCTTGGAAACATATGATGGGTCAATGGCAATATCACCAGGTGAGAGTAGGAATTTTCCATAGAAAAAGAAGGTTTTCTGGTATATTATTGCACATTGGACTGCAGAAATGTTATAAAAAAAAAATTCCGTTCTTTCTTATAATGCACTTTTAAATTTTTTCCAATACCTCAATGTATTACAGTAATCAGCGATTTTAGTCATTTTTTCAACATTTTGCCCTAAAATATAAATACTTGAGCATATATGTTATATCTGATACAATAAATGACTTGGATATGTATAGTGTGCAACATTTTATTGCTTCAATTTGATAAGTTTATGTTCAAACTATTTTCAAAAGATAACTCCAGATTCCGTCGATTTTTGACGGAAATACACATTTTTCGCCTGAAAATTAAGGCAATATTTTAAGCATCATATGGTTCAGGATTTTTTTCTACTTAATTATTGGACCTTTGTCTATCCAAAATGTTACAATATGTTTTTATTATATTGCAATAAATATTTTTTCTAAATTTTAACCCAATACCCCAATGGATTACAGAAATCAGTGATTTTTGTTATTTTTTCCAACGTTTTGCCCTAAAATGCCAATATTTGAGCACATATGTTATATATGATGCCAGGAAAAACTTGAATGTGTATGCTATGCAACATTCCATTGCTTCAATTTGATAAGGTTATGTTCAAACTAATTTTAAAAAATAATTCCAGATTCCGGTGATTTTTGACAAAAATACACATTTTTCACCCCAAAATTAAGGCATTTCCAAACATCATGCGGTTTATGAACTTTTTTCTGTTTAATCACTGGAACTTACCCTGCCCAAAAAGGTTATAATATTTCTTTTTTCTGTTGTATTAGATATATTTCTAATTTTAGTTAAATACCCCCAATGTATTACAGAAATCAGCGATTTTATTCAATTTTTTAACATTTTTACCCAAAATCTCAATATTTAAGTATCGGATCCATAAATTATATGGTGGAACACGTAGAGGTGCATTCCGAGAAAGATTCCATCAATTCAAATTGGTTCTAATATATTCCATTCTTTTTCTAAAAAATAATTCCAGATTTCGGCGATTTTCGTCTAAAAACGCAACGTTTTCCCCCAAAACTCATTAAAGCCCCAACGCTCAGATGGCACACATGTCTCATTTTGAAGCTTAATGTATGTTCTTTCAGAAAATCATAGCCTACAAAATTCCCCCTGGGGGGGGAGGGGGGTCTACAGTCAGCTCAAGAACTACAAGAGAAGCCAATTCGTTATTGAGCTGGGAACAATCCCTTAGGTAGAACCTAACAAAGGAGTTGTCCGAATTCCAGTAGCACGCTTTAAGAATGCGGTCTAAAGGAATTGAATTAGACCATGCTAAGGATGAAGACAGAGTTCTGACTTCATGCGCTGTAGGGTTTGACCCTGGTAGATCGGTCTTTTGCACATTATAGGCCACTTTAATGGTTTCCACAATCCACCTAGAAATGGACGCTAAAGAAATTTCTTTAGTAGCGTGCAGAAAATGTGGCAGAAAAAGCCTCTTTCTGCCCCGCCGCTATAGCCTTGAACGCTCTAGGCAGATTCTTAGAGCCCTAACCGGACAGAGGCAGGTAGAATTGTTATTACCTGAGTGGGGTAGAGCCGGAATAACCAGTGGTAAGCTAGGAACCGAAGGTCGTTGGTTCTTGGCCAAAAACCCTGGAAAGAAATGTAGGGTAACTGAAGACCCGTCTGCAGCAAAGGCAATAGATTCTTCAGTCCCCAGTAAGGCATGGATCTCACTCCGCCTACGGCCCGAGGCTAGGGCTAGAAGAAAGGTAGCCTTGAGGGTAAGCTCCTTCCTACCACAGGAAACAAGAGGTTCGAAAGGAGGGCCTGCGATAGTCTTGAGAACCAACAGAAGATCCCATTTGGGAGCAACATGGGCAACTGCTGGGCTCTCTAACTCTATGCTTTTAATACTATTGGAGAGGAGAGGACTATCCGAGAAATCATGCCCCGTAATTTCCTTGAGCGTGATAGAAATAGCGGAGCGATAACCTTTAACCGAAGAAGGGGAAAGAGATTTGTCTTCAAACAAAGAGACGAGGAAGTCTGAGAGTGAAGTCAAAGAAGGATGGAGTGGATCCAATGACCTTGAGACACACCAATCCGTCCAGAACTTCCACCGATATTCATAGAGGGAATTAGTGGAAGACCTTCTAGAGGTACAGACTCGATAGGCAACCCTTTCAGAAAAACCTGTCGCCTGCAGATGTCGTTTGATAAGAGACAGGCGTGAAGGTTGAATACTTCCGGTCTGGGATGAAGTAGTCGTGATAGGGGTTGACACAATAGATCTAACCTGGGGGCTAGCTTCAGGGGAGGAGCCACCAGGAGAGATAGGAGAGTTGGAAACCATTGATGGCCCGACCAAAACGGGGCTAGCAAGATGACAAGACAAGCTTCTCGCTGGATCTTCAGAAGTACCCGGGACAGCAGAGGAGGTGGAGGGAATGCATAGGCGAACAGGTCCCACCACGGTATAGCAAGGGCGTCCACTGCCCATGCCAAGGGATCTGGTACTGGGGAGACGAAAATCGGAAGTTGGTTGTTCAACCGGGTTGCGAACAGGTCCACATGCGGGGTGTCCCAAAGACGAAAGACTTGGGACAACGTTGGAGAGTGCAGTCTCCACTCCGTCTGAATGACCTGATTCCTCCGGGATTGGGAATCCGCCAAGACATTCAGTTTCCCTGGGATAAACCGTGCTCTCAGGAAGATTCCTTCTTGGAAACACCACTTGAGGATTTCTGTTGCTAAATCTGAGAGCTTCCTGGAATGAGATCCCCCTTCCTTGTTGAGGTACGCCGCAACTGTAGTGTTGTCTGTGGCCAACAAGACCGAATGGCTTTGTATCTCTTTTAAGAAAGCCTGAAGCGCCAAGAAGACTGCCTTTAGTTCCAAAAGATTGATATGGGAGGTCTTTTCGGAGAGGGTCCAGAAACCCGAGGCCTGAAGATCTCCCAAATGGGCCCCCCAGCCCAGAAGGCTGGCGTCCGTGTACAGGTGTAAATCTGGGTCTGGAGGGTGAAGGGGAACCCTTTCCATAAGAAAAGCCGAATCTAACCACTGGAGAGTTTCTAATTTGAACCAAGGGCCTAGCTGGATTTGACATTCCCAAGATTGGGTAGCCTGATCCCACCTGTCTTTTAATGCCCACTGTAACGGGCGTTTGTGAGTCCTGCCCTGAGGAAGGAGCTTGGACATAGATTCCATTTGACCCAAAAGGGAATGGATTTCTCGTGCTGAAGCCGAGGTTTGCAACAAGAGGGCCCCGAGGGACTCCTGTAAGTGATGGATTCTGTCCAGAGATGGGCCTACCAGAGCTTCTAGTAGAGAAAGACGAGCTCCCAGGAAATTGAAGGCCTGACAAGGGATTAGTTCCGACTTGTCCCAGTTTGGAATAAAACCTAGACCTAGAATTACTGAAAGTAGACGTTTTGAGTGAGACAGAGCCATATCTCTGGAGCTGGCTGGTTGAAGCCAATCGTCTAGGTAAGTGTGTAAACGAATCCCCATGCGATGAACGTGGGCACAAACCACCTTGATCAACCGAGTGAAAACATAAGGGGCTGGAGCTAGTCCGAATGGTAGTGCTCGGAACTGATAGGTTGTCCCCTGCCAGACAAACCGAAGGTATTTCCTTGAAAAGGGATGGACGGGGACATGAAAATATGCATCTTTCAGGTCCAGGGAGGTTACCCAATCTAGAGTTTCCATTTTGAAATGTGGAGTGACGATAAACCTGTTCAGAATTGAAAGATCTATGATGGTTCTCCAAGAACCCGAAGGTTTGGCCACTACAAAGAGGCGGCTGTTAAAGCCCTTTCTTGAGTGGGAGGGAAGCACTGCTTCCACTGCCTGTAACCGCAAGAGGTTTTGGATTTCCTGATCCAAGACCAGAAACTTCTCTGAATTTTGAGGAGGACCGAATCTGGCTGGAGGATGACGTGTGAGAGGAGGTTGAACATGAAACGGAATAAGATACCCGCCCGGACCACTGAGAGTGTCCAAGGATCTGCTATACTTTCCCAGGCTTGACTGAAGGCAGAAAGTCTGCCCCCTGTAGGTATTTCCGGTTTTGGAATCCTCAAGTCTAGAGGAGGACCCGAACCGGAAGGAGCCTGTGGAAAACCGGAGCGGGCAGCCCTATAGGGCAGGGAAGCGAGAACCTCTGCCTCTACCCCTACCCCTACCTCGATCCCCAGAATGGTACTTATCCTGTTGCTTTGGGGGACGAACTGACCTGGGTTGGCCCATAGAAGAAGACTGTGGAACAAAGGGTGGAGGAGCTACTATCGGGGCCCTGCTAACCGTAGCTTGAGGGGTCGTAAACCTGTGAGGGGGTCTAGGAGGTCGAACAGAAGACAGTGCTATCTTCTGGAAAGAAGAATGCTTAACCTTTTCCCTGTAATGGGATAGCACATCTGGGAAGGAGGGACCAAAAAGAGTAGGGGAACTAATAGGTTCCACCCTAAGGCTTGCAGACAGTTGTGGATTAAGAACAGAGAGATTCAAAATCGAATCTCTCCTGACCAGACTGAAAGCCACGGACATTCGAAGAAACAAACCCATATTGTCGATGTTAGCTTTCACCGTGGAAAGAATATAACGCTGGAGCTCGAGAAGAGCCTCAGGAGAAGGAGAAGGATCCCTCAGAATTGAGAGGATGCCGCACAGAAACAAGTCGGTATGGGACGAAATCTGGACCCCCATACGTGCCAAACGATCTAAAGAAACAACATCTACCAAAGAGATGGTAGCCGCCGAAGGCAAGCTAGTCTTAGGTCGAAGAACATCCTGAACCGAAGAATTTACCAATGGAGGTTCCAAAGGGAGAACAGGAGCTTGAGGCACATACATTGCACGCAAGTTACTGCACTGCTTTTTACCTGTCAGAAGCTTATTAGTACGAAGGGCCCTAGGAAACTGAGGAAGTGGAGACCCTTGAACCATTTCCGAACCTCTCACCTCAGCCAAAAGAGAGGAAAGAAGAGAGGCAACCTGCCTACTCTGGGGTAACGCCCGGTCAGGCTTAGAAGAGTCAGCCTGTACATCGAAGTAGTCCATGGCCGAAGCACCAGCAGAGGAACTGACAGGAGCAACGACCGGAGGGCAAACTGAGGGTCCCAACCTATCTCTAAGAAGGGTAATCATATCAGAGAAGGAAGGGCAAACTGCACCTTGAGAAGGTTCTTCCTGTAACTCTTCAGGAAGTTCAGAAGTAACACTCTGAGGGGGTAAGGGAGGTTGATCAGATTGGAACAAGCCTGTGGTGGGATCCAACAGAAACCCCGAAAAAACGTCCTCTTGAGGTTGAGGGGGGAGAACATCCGAAGGAGTAGAATTCCTACGGGAACCGTTAGAAGGTGACATGCTGTGAGCATGATCAGTTCTATGGCGAGAAGAACTAGAACGTCTAGCGCGCTTAGAATCATCTCTAGAGGAGGACCTAGAGTGGTGCCTGGACCTCTTAGAATGAGAGAGCCGGGAAGCCGAGCTCAGAAGAGACCTGAGATTGGTTAGCTCCCGGGAAGACAAGTGATGACGTTGCTCATGACGTCTATGAGATCTACTCCTAGAATTACATTTACGCCGGGAGTGGGACCTACCCCTATGATGAAGAGGGGAATTGGAAAAACCCGAAAATTCAGAAATATTTGAAGAATTACCTGAATAATCCCGGTTACTCTTGTGCCTGGACTCTCCGGAAGGTGACCTAGATGAGTTTGAGTCTGAGCTGTTCTGAGGGCCTTCCTCATACCCTTTAGGTAGAGAGTCTCTGCCACCACCGTGGGACCCCCCAGTACCTGCCAGCATCTTACTGGAAACAGGAGTGGAAGGGGAACCAGGCAGTTTCCGTCTGGGTTGGGGTTTATCCTGGGCGTAAGGGGTACTCATTTCCCCCTTCGAGCAGGACTCCCCACCCAGCGCTGGCGTGGTCACATGCGACATGTGCGCTAAAATAGAAAAAAGTACAACAGCGAGTGCTAAACGCACAAACTATTATTGTAGAAAGGGTGTATAACGATAACGAAATACAAAAATAAAACACAAAACCCGTGAAAAAACACAAAATTGAGACACCCGAAATTACCTGATCCTTTCAGATTCAGACCGAGTTGAATAAGAGGAAGTAGCCTCGTTCTGATTTCGGAGGTATGGGTTAACCATTTAGCGGCTCCCGTATCGGGCCGCAGTCCCGGGAAGGGAATTTGGGAAGTTTTTTCCACTCGTGAACTAATGCAAGTTGAGTTAAAGCAATGGTAATGTTGTCGTAAGCTATAAATGGACCAATAGTTAGATTGTACTTGCTGAAATAAGCACACGGCAGGAGACACATGGAACACCCTTCTAGTTGCTATCTTGATGTAAATGGAGGATGAGGTGACATATTCATTCCTATTTAATGCCATATATCCCCGTTGGGCTAGTGGGCCATAAAACCCATTTCAATTCAATTCACTTAGAAATGTTAGGGCCAAACAACTATACCTTGTGGTCGCAACTAGTCATTCAGTTTCGAAGGGATGCAATACGAATTTAGTAATTTAGAGTGTTTGCCATTATATAAAGATGGTCATAAAAATTTACAACATTATGCAACTACCGGACGGAATTCAATAGTGGTACAAAAAAAATATGTACCACTTCCTGGGGTTGAACTCGAAATAAAATAGCCGACACTAAAATTATACTTGCGGATAAGAAGAACACGCTCTGAAGTCCCGAATGAGCAAATGTAAATACAGCGGTCCCAAATTTTTTCTAATTAACAAATGTATTACTTCATACTCATTTGGGTCTGTGCTCATGTTTCCATGTATACACTTCACTGAATAAAAATCAGACGGTTATTTGTTTATGCTCAACTATGCTTTACTTATGGACAGTGTCCCTTTAATTGTCATGATTTGACAGTTTTTAACGCAGTCCTTTTTGGACTTGAATTTCCCCTGTCATACTCTTTTCAGACATTTTAGGGCTTACTAAGAACTTTGCAGTTGCAACTTGTCATTCAGTTTGGAAGGGATTCAATTCTAATTTGGTAGGATTGTTTCAAATCAGTTGATAATACTAAACCTTCATTTTGATTTGACTCCCTCCCACCCACCATCATCAGATTTTGTCAGACGATCATTATCAATCATATATTTATGTGTCTCCCCCCACTTTATGGAGGGAAGACATATTGGTTTTGTGCTATCTGTCGTCTGTCTGTATGTCACACATTTTCCAGACTAGTTCTCCTGAGCCCCTGGTTGACGTTCAACAAAACTTGGCAAGGATGATCAGTACCAAGCCTAGTTGCGCATATCATTGCCATGTTCTGGTTGAATATATTTTGGCGGAGTTATGGCTCTTCAGGGTTCTGGAAATACGGTTGCCCGACGCCCCGGGCAAGTGGATTTTGGGTGCGGGCAAGTGACCTTCGCAAATCTGGTTGCCCGCCACTTGCCCGACGGACATTTCCATTCCAAAACAAATCAAGTGGCAAACTAGCCATATCAGAATTTCATTTTGATAACTGAGTAAAACTGGCACCGGTACAATCAACAATCTCGCCCCAGGCAGCTTAATTTGTGGCATTATATCAATAAACAACTAATTAACCCACACGCGCATTTCACACCGTTTGAAAACAACACCGCATCACAATATATCCTGACACGACCGTCAGACGTGTATCCATCGGCCAATGAAATCGCGTCAATTATGTCCGTGACCTTCCAACCATAAACATAGCTACTTTCAGATAATCTCTGAACGTCATTTGGACCTTCCACAAATCAGAAAACTCTTTCTTAATTCGCAAATTTAATGTGTCAAAATAATGATCGACAGACCCACGTGACGTTATGGTTTTCGTTTAGATAATTTTGCCGAAGATATTTTCATAACGAAAATACGTTTCTTTTACTCGAAGCACTCGCTTATCAATCCGCTTTTATGAGGGATTTGGTGTATTTCATTGATATAGTCCGTAATTAAACGTATATGGAAGTGCATACTACACAAATAAGTTGCATAACTTAGCAATATGCGCATGTCATGTGTTTTCGCGATTTCGGAATAATCACGAAACGTTTTTCTCGAGTTCTGAACTTTCGCTGTTACTGCTACTACTTCTTAAACAATTCCTAGGGAACCCTATTAAGGGAACCCCTTTTCATGCCCCTTGCTTTCATCTAATTCCATTTAATTAAAATATAAAGCCGTAGAAACGTTACCATGGTTGCAGAAAAACTGAAATTGAGGGCCCAAGTGACTATTTTTCATAACGTTTTTGTCTTGTTTCTTTGCTTGTCGCACATTTAAAGGAATACAAAAGCTTCTTTTTTTCTGTCAACTGGTTAATTGTATACACTGTGACATAATAAAAGTTCCATACACTAGCTGACAAGCATTCTTTTTGGATGGTCATCAAAAATAATGGGGTTGTGTTTGTGGAAATTGGTGGGGTGGGAGGGCGGAATAAAATGAGTTTGTTTACCGTCTCATCATTTTATGATTTAAATAACACAAATATGTAATAGACACAAAAAATGAAAATGCAACCATTTTATTTTTTTATATGAATAAATACAATGTATTAACTAATTCATAAAATACATTCTCCCTTCCTTTTCTAGGTATAATGGTCCAAATTATGCTGCGGTCCGTCCCGTTTAACACAAATAATGTTACAGAGCCATTTTTTGGGGCAATTAAGTGTTCTTAAATGTGGGGCAAGTGACATTATGGGCAGGGCAAGTGACTTTGGAAAATCTACTTGCCCTGGGCAAGTGGATTTTCAAAATATTTCCAGAACCCTGCTCTTTAAAGGTTTTGATACAAAAACATTGTTCAGACTAGTCTCTTCTGAACTCCTGTCCAGATTTCAACGAAACTTGGCAGGGATGATGAGTACCAAGGCTAGTAACGCATATCGCGCCGTATTTTAGTTGAATGACTTTTGGCAAATGTATGGCCATTTAAAGGTTTTAATACACAAACTTTGTCCAAACTATTTCTCCTTAAACCCTGGCCGTATTTCAACGACAATTGGCACAGATGATTAGTCCCAAGCCTATGTGCATATGTCTTTGTCGTGTTCCCATTGAATGATTTTTTGCGGAGGTATGGCCCTTTAAAGGTTTTAATACACAAACATTGTCTGGACTAATTTTCCTGAACCCCTGGCCTGATATGAACGAAACTTTGTAGAGATGATCAGTATCAAGCCTAGTTGCAAATATCATTGCCGTGTTCCAATTTTAAATTAATGATATTTGGCAGAGTTATGGCCCCTTATACAGAACTTTGTCTGGACTAGTTCTCCTGAATCCCTGGCTGGATTTCAGTGAAACTTGGGAGGGATTATCAGTACCAAGCCTAGTTGCGCATGTCATTGTGTTTCCGTTGAATGATTTTTGGTGAAGTTGTGGTCCTTTAAATGTTTTAATACATAAACTTCGTCTGGGCTAGATTTTAAATAAACTTGGTAGGGATGATCAGTACAAAGCCTAGTTGTGCATATCGCCGTTGTGTTTCAGTCAAATGATTTTTGGCTGATTTATGGCCCTTTCTTCAGTGGGGGGAGACATCTATTTTTACAACATCTAGTTTAAAACAGGAAATCGCGGATTCACATGGGGCTGGACTTAAAAATAAAAAGGTCAATGATGCTTAAGGGCTGGGAAAGGACGTAGTGATGAGATTTTTTTTAAATTCATATTTAAAGCTTCTTTGGTATAATTTAGATTCAAAATTATCAAAAAAGGCTAGGTCACCTCACTTTTTTTCCCACTAGACGTCATTGAAGAAGGATGTGCACATAATTCTAACTTCAAAATTTCACTAAAAAGAGGAAAAATATAGTCATTGAACATTTTCACAATTGTTTTCATAACATTAAGTTTATTGAAAAACAACAATTAATTTTCGCATGCATATATACATATCTTTCAAATCATACAAAAACGATTGTAATCCTCGTTCGTCTTTTTACTTTAAAAAGCAAACATATACGGACCATACCCCACACACTTTTGTTTTTACCGAAAAATGAATTCAAGATAAAAAATTATGTTCTAATGATCAACTTTTTCTAAAACTTGTATATGTCAAGGTCCTATGACATTTTTTTCAAAACAAGTAAAAAAATATATAGGTCACTAGGCTTCTAATGATTTTTTATTAAAAATTCTTTAAATTACACCCATATTATAGAGTTATTTTGACATTTTCAATGTAAACTACTGTACACACAATATTGACATGGAGATCGAAAATAAAATTAGCTCAGTTATGAGTTTTTGTAGTAAGTTAAGTAATGATACTCACAATTTGAAAAAAATGAGGTTTTTTATAAAAAAAAAGTATGAGTAAAATACTCAAAATCTCAGCTTATCTACAGCTCTGAATGAAATATTGCAAACCAGTTAAACACTATTTTATGGCCATAGGTAAAAGAGATTGGAGTTTTTTAAGCACTCAAATATTTATGTAAGACCATGCATGCAGTAGAGCATTCTCAAGCCCTCGTCTGAAATATGCAATGTTTACATACCTGACAAAATATATTGTTTTTCTGGCCCAAATCTTCTGTGACAACATTCTGGAAATCTTCATGGTTTATCACCACGCTGACCAAGCCAGAGAAATCAGTCTCAGTGGCAGAAGTCGTGGAACTGTACCCGTCCTGGGGTAAGAAACATTTGGCTAGCTCCCAGCTGTCACTGCTCCATTGCAGAGCATTGGTGTTCTTCCAGGATGGTCCACTAAATCGGTGACTGTTTATAATTCGTTTCTGGACTTCATTACAGAAATGCGATGGGCATGGTCTAGCTTTCTTTGTTGGGTCATTATTGTCGTGGTAACTACAGAAGGGTTTTTTACAAATCCTAGTTGTTGGACATCTTAAAACATTTTGTGTAGTGCAGTTTGAACACATAGAACTAGCTGGTACATTTGCACTAATGTCACAAAGTATTTTATTTTGGAAATTATCAATTTCTCCAGCAACAAAATCTTGAATCCCTTCCTTAGTTATGAGAAGGGACAGTCCATCCTTTACCCAGTTTTCATACAGGGGATTAGATAGTGTTTGCTGCGTGGGTGGCTCGGCCATATCTTTGATGCACTTATATTTAGGTTTAAGCAGCTATGTTCTTTTTTTGGCTGATATCAATTTCTCCAGAACCAAATCTTGATTCCCTTCCTAAGTTTTGAGAAGGGCTAGCCCATTCTTAACCCAGTTTTCATAAAGGGGATTAGCTATTGTTTGCTGTGTGGGTGACTCGGCCATATCTTTGAAGTTATTAATTGTTTATCAGGTTTTTCTTTATTTTCTGGGAACAAGGTTTCTTTTTGGTTGTATCATTTCTTCATCTTGACCTGTAATAGAAGCGACAGTGATCAAGATTATGATACTGTGAACAAGGCAACAGTAATTGAGATGACGATATAAAGAATTAATTATTAGCAGTAATAAATTAGCAGTAATTAATTAATATTATTCAAACCGGGTTGATCTGTCCAAAAACATGTCCGCCAGGGGGCGGGGCTGTTTCCCTATACATAACTATATCAGAAAACTTTAAAAATCTTCTTGTCTGAAACCACAAGTTTTGAATCAGATAGTTTGCACGTACCATCAGACAAAGATTGTACAAATATTGAACCTGGGGAACAATTATGTTTGTATCAAGTTTATTGAAATGGTGAACCAAGTGGTCAGAATTTGTCCCGTCCTATTTGTCACAAGTTTTCATTTGGATCCTACAGAAAACCTAATAACAATTATGTTTGGTGTGTTTTATTTGTTCAAATTTACTCAGTTGAGCAATATAGGGCCATGATGGCCTCTTGTAATGATATTTTAGCTTACATCAGGAGCATTCAGTTGCCCTCAGACACATTTCTAGTTTTTGGAGGGTTGAGTTGCATTCAGTTGCCCACAGACACATTTTTAGTTGTTGGAAAGTTTTGTTGCTCTTTTATGGGTTCATGTGACTCCTAAGACAGGAGTAGCCAAATAAACTGATTTTGTAAATTTACATCGAGCCAACCTGCTGACTGGTGGCCAACTTCTAAACATTTTCAGACAAAAACAGGGTCGTCCTCTGCACCAGGGCCGGGGTAATTTCAAAATGCCAATCTGTCTGAGATTCCTGATGTTTTAGAGTTATATCCCTCCCACACAAGCCAACTTCCTGTGCCACCCGGTCCTGGGCCTTCCTCTTCACACACATACATACCCCACCCACCACTTCCCTGTCACACAACATACAATTTGGAGACATCAAATAAAGATGTTATAAACGTTAAAAAAACAATAATTTTGCTCCTTTTCTTTTTCAGGTCTAAGTGAATACAATAGTACAATAGTACAGAGTATATATGGGGTTGGGGGAGTGGTGGTGTGGGGGGGGGGGTTGGGGGATAGGTGGTGTGGGGGGGGGGAGTCAATGTCGGTATTCCCCACCACACCCCAACTCTAACTGTATCCTACAGGGAGCTCAACTTGTGAGAAAGTGTCGATTCTTACGTATGCTGGGAGTTATACTGGTTCTCTACTGCTTATTACGGTTGCTGGGAGGTATACAGTACTGGTTTTACAATGATTTGTGTGATAGGAGATATACAGTACTGGTTCTAGACTGATTCTTACGTGTGGTGGGAGGTATACAGTACTGGTTCTAGATTGATTCTTACATGAAGTAGGAGGTATACAGTACTGGTTCTAGACTGGTATGAGGTATACAGTACTGGTTCTAGACTGGTAGAAGGTATACAGTACTGGTTCTAGACTGATTCTTACATGAGGTGGGAGGTATACAGTACTGGTTCTAGACTGGTAGGAGGTATACAGTACTGGTTCTAGACTGGTAGGAGGTATACAGTTCTGGTTCTAGACTGATTCTTACATGAGGTGGGAGGTATACAGTACTGGTTCTACAGTAGTGGTTCTAGACCGATTCTTACATGTGGTTTGAGGTATACAGTACTGGTTCTACGCTGATTCTTACGTATGGTGAGAGGTATAGTCTGGTTCTATGCCCTTTCTTGCATATTGTGGGAGTTATACTGTATTGATTCTACACTGATTCTTATGGATGGTGGGAGATGTACTGCACTGGTTCCATGCTGATTCTTACATATGGTGGGAAGTGTGTAGTACTTATTTTACGCTGATTCTTACGTATGGTGGGTGGAGTAAAGTACTGATTCTACGCTGATTCTTACGTATGGTGGGTGGAGTAAAGTACTGATTCTACGCTGATTCTTACGTATGGTCGGAGGTGTTCAGTATTGGCTCTACCATGATTCTTAGGTATGGCAGGAGGTGTACAGGTGTACAGTACTGAATCTATGCTGATTCTTACATATGGTGGGAGGTGTACAGTACTGATTCTATGCTGATTCTTACGTATGGTGGGAGGTGTACAGTACTGATTCTATGCTGATTCTTATGTATGGTGGGAGGTGTACAGTACTGATTCTATACTGGTTCTTACGTATGGTGGGAGGTGTACAGTACTGATTCTACGCTGATTCTTACGTATGGTGGGAGATGTACAGTACTGATTCTACGCTGATTCTTACATATGGTGGGAGGTGTACAGTACTGATTCTATGCTGATTCTTACGTATGGTGGGAGGTGTACAGTACTGGTTCTATGCTGATTCTTACGTATGGTGGGAGATGTACAGTACTGATTCTACGCTGATTCTTACATATGGTGGGAGGTGTACAGTACTGATTCTATGCTGATTCTTACGTATGGCAGGAGGTGTACAGTACTGATTCTATGCTGATTCTTACATATGGTGGGAGGTGTACAGTACTGATTCTATGCTGATTCTTACGTATGGTGGGAGGTGTACAGTACTGATTCTATGCTGATTCTTAAGTATGGTGGGAGATGTACAGTACTGATTCTACGCTGATTCTTACATATGGTGGGAGGTGTACAGTACTGATTCTATGCTGATTCTTACGTATGGCAGGAGGTGTACAGTACTGATTCTATGCTGATTCTTACATATGGTGGGAGGTGTACAGTACTGATTCTATGCTGATTCTTACGTATGGTGGGAGGTGTACAGTACTGATTCTATGCTGATTCTTAAGTATGGTGGGAGATGTACAGTACTGATTCTATGCTGATTCTTACATATGGTGGGAGGTGTACAGTACTGATTCTATGCTGATTCTTACGTATGGTGGGAGGTGTACAGTACTGATTCTATGCTGATTCTTAAGTATGGTGGGAGATGTACAGTACTGATTCTACGCTGATTCTTACATATGGTGGGAGGTGTACAGTACTGATTCTATGCTGATTCTTACGTATGGTGGGAGATGTACAGTACTGATTCTACGCTGATTCTTACATATGGTGGGAGGTGTACAGTACTGATTCTATGCTGATTCTTACGTATGGTGGGAGGTGTACAGTACTGGTTCTATGCTGATTCTTACGTATGGTGGGAGATGTACAGTACTGATTCTACGCTGATTCTTACGTATGGCAGGAGGTGTACAGTACTGATTCTATGCTGATTCTTACATATGGTGGGAGGTGTACAGTACTGATTCTATGCTGATTCTTACATATGGTGGGAGGTGTACAGTACTGATTCTATGCTGATTCTTACGTATGGTGGGAGATGTACAGTACTGATTCTACGCTGATTCTTACGTATGGTGGGAAGTGTATAGTACTGATTTTATGCTGGTTCTTACCAATGGTAGGAGGTGTACAGTACTGATTCTACGCTGATTCTTATGGATGGTGGGAGATGTACAGTACTGGTTCTATGCTGATTCTTACTGATGGTGGGAGGTGTACAGTACTGATTCTATGCTGGTTCTTACGTATGGTGGGAGGTGTACAGTACTGATTCTATGCTGATTCTTACATGTACATGGTGAGAGGTTTACAGTACCAGTTTTACACTGATTCTTATGTATGGTGGGATGTATATACAGTACTGGCTCTACACAGGGAAATGCAAGTGATTCTGCCTCCACCAAGAAAAAAAAATACAGTCATATATTCAACCAACCAACCAACCCAAACCCACTCCACCCTCTTTCTATGCAAATGCCAATGGTATTTTATGTTTTAATTATGTCAATGATCAAATAAAATCAGAAGATTGTACATAAAAAGTATCACTTACATTGTGGAATAACTCTCCTTCACAATATCCCTTTTCCAGCACCTTTATCAGTTAACAACTGAAATCGGAAGTGTTCATTTTACTCAGTTATAGTTCTTTTAACTTAATTGTATACCACAGTGGTACAACTTGTAGCTGTGTAATATTTTGTCAAAATTCACATTGTTTATTCCATATAGGAGATATATTCACAAATTTTCATAATATTATCAATATAGACGATTTCAATATTCATAATCCATGTACTCTGCCTAGTGCAGTATGTTTTGTAACTAGCTTGGTGTAAATAATAGATAACCAGTCAGTTAAAATCATTAGGTCATACAGAAATGATTGCTTAAAGGGATTGGAGGTGATCTGGAAGAGTGATTGGTGTTCCTCCAGATACAAATGAAACCCCTCATAATGTGCATCTGTTTTACATGAACTGTGATTGGTGTTACTCCAGATACAAATGAAAACCCTCATAATGTGCATCTGTTTTACATGAACTGTGATTGGTGTCACTCCAGATACAAATGAAAACCCTCATAATGTGCATCTGTTTTACATGAACTGTGATTGGTGTTACCCCAGATACAAATGAAAACCCTCATAATGTGCATCTGTTTTACATGAACTGTGATTGGTGTCACTCCAGATACAAATGAAAACCCTCATAATGTGCATCTGTTTTACATGAACTGTGATTGGTATTACTTCAGATACAAATGAAACCCCTCATAATGTGCATCTGTTTTACATGAACTGTGATTGGTGTTACTCCAGATACAAATGAAAACCCTCATAATGTGCATCTGTTTTACATGGACTGTGATTAGTGTTACTCCAGATACAAATTAAACCCTCATAATGTGCATCTGTTTTACATGAACTGTGATTGGTGTCACTCCAGATACAAATGAAACCCTCATAATGTGCATCTGTTTTACATGGACTGTGATTAGTGTTACTCCAGATACAAATTAAACCCTCATAATGTGCATCTGTTTTACATGAACTGTGATTGGTGTCACTCCAGATACAAATGAAACCCTCATAATGTGCATCTGTTTTACATGAACTGTGACTGGTGTAATCTCAGATATAAATGAAACCCCTCATAATGTGCATCTGTTTTACATGGACTGTGATTAGTGTTACTCCAGATACAAATGAAAACCCTCATAATGTGCATCTGTTTTACATGAACTGTGATAGTTGTTACTTAAGATACTAATGAACACCCTCATAATGTGCATCTGTTTTACATGAACTGTGATTGGTGTTACTCCAGATACAAATGAAAACCCTCATAATGTGCATCTGTTTTACATGAACTGTGATAGTTGTTACTTAAGATACTAATGAACACCCTCATAATGTGCATCTGTTTTACATGAAGAGTGATTGGTGTTACTTCAGATACAAATGAAAACCCTCATAATGTGCATCTGTTTTACATGGACTGTGATTGTGTTACTCCAGATACAAATAAAAACCCTCATAATGTGCATCTGTTTTACATGAAGAGTGATTGGTGTTACTTCAGATACAAATGAAAACCCTCATAATGTGCATCTGTTTTACATGGACTGTGATTGTGTTACTCCAGATACAAATAAAAACCCTCATAATGTGCATCTGTTTTACATGAACTGTGATTGGTGTTACTCCAGATACAAATGAAAACCCTCATAATGTGCATCTGTTTTACATGGACTGTGATTGGTGTTACTTCAGATACAAATGAAAACCCTCATAATGTGCATCTGTTTTACATGAACTGTGATTGGTGTTACTCCAGATACAAATGAAAACCCTCATAATGTGCATCTGTTTTACATGAACTGTGATAGTTGTTACTTAAGATACTAATGAACACCCTCATAATGTGCATCTGTTTTACATGAAGAGTGATTGGTGTTACTTCAGATACAAATGAAAACCCTCATAATGTGCATCTGTTTTACATGGACTGTGATTGTGTTACTCCAGATACAAATAAAGACCCTCATAATGTGCATCTGTTTTACATGAACTGTGATTGGTGTTACTTCAGATACAAATGAAACCCCTCATAATGTGCATCTGTTTTACATGGACTGTGATTGTGTTACTCCAGATACAAATAAAAACCCTCATAATGTGCATCTGTTTTACATGAAGAGTGATTGGTGTTACTTCAGATACAAATGAAAACCCCTCATAATGTGCATCTGTTTTACATGAACTGTGATTGGTGTTACTCCAGATACAAATGAAGACCCTCATAATGTGCATCTGTTTTACATGAACTGTGATTGGTGTTACTCCAGATACAAATGAAGACCCTCATAATGTGCATCTGTTTTACATGAACTGTGATTGGTGTTACTTCAGATACAAATGAAAACCCTCATAATGTGCATCTGTTTTACATGAACTGTGATTGGTGTTACTCCAGATACAAATGAAGACCCTCATAATGTACATCTGTTTTACATGAACTGTGATTGGTGTTACTTCAGATACAAATGAAACCCCTCATAATGTGCATCTGTTTTACATGAACTGTGATTGGTGCTACTCCAGATACAAATAAAAACCCTCATAATGTGCATCTGTTTTACATGAACTGTGATTGGTGCTACTCCAGATACAAATGAAAACCCTCATAATGTGCATCTGTTTTACATGAACTGTGATTGGTGCTACTCCAGATACAAATAAAAACCGTCATAATGTGCATCTGTTTTACATGAAGAGTGATTGGTGTTACTTCAGATACAAATGAAAACCCTCATAATGTGCATCTGTTTTACATGAACTGTGATTGGTGTTACTCCAGATACAAATGAAAACCCTCATAATGTGCATCTGTTTTACATGAACTGTGATTGGTGCTACTCCAGATACAAATAAAACCCCTCATAATGTGCATCTGTTTTACATGAAGAGTGATTGGTGTTACTTCAGATACAAATGAAAACCCTCATAATGTGCATCTGTTTTACATCAACTGTGATTGGTGTTGCTCCAGATACAAATGAAACCCCTCATAATGTGCATCTGTTTTACATGAACTGTGATTGGTGTTACTCCAGATACAAATGAAAACCCTCATAATGTGCATCTGTTTTACATGAACTGTGATTGGTGTTACTCCAGATACAAATGAAAACCCTCATAATGTGCATCTGTTTACATGAACTGTGATTGGTGTCACTCCAGATACAAATGAAAACCCTCATAATGTGCATCTGTTTTACATGAACTGTGATTGGTGTTACCCCAGATACAAATGAAAACCCTCATAATGTGCATCTGTTTTACATGAACTGTGATTGGTGTCACTCCAGATACAAATGAAAACCCTCATAATGTGCATCTGTTTTACATGAACTGTGACTGGTATTACTTCAGATACAAATGAAACCCCTCATAATGTGCATCTGTTTTACATGGACTGTGATTAGTGTTACTCCAGATACAAATTAAACCCTCATATGTGCATCTGTTTTACATGAACTGTGATTGGTGTCACTCCAGATACAAATGAAACCCTCATAATGTGCATCTGTTTTACATGAACTGTGACTGGTGTAATCTCAGATATAAATGAAACCCCTCATAATGTGCATCTGTTTTACATGGACTGTGATTAGTGTTACTCCAGATACAAATGAAAACCTTCATAATGTGCATCTGTTTTACATGAACTGTGATTGGTGTTACTCCAGATACAAATGAAGACCCTCATAATGTGCATCTGTTTTACATGAACGGTGATTGGTGTTACTCCAGATACAAATGAAAACCCTCATAATGTGCATCTGTTTTACATGAAGAGTGATTGGTGTTACTTCAGATACAAATGAAAACCCCTCATAATGTGCATCTGTTTTACATGGACTGTGATTGGTATTACTCCAGATACAA
Source organism: Cyrtodaria siliqua (assembly GCA_037043455.1). NCBI lineage: Eukaryota > Metazoa > Mollusca > Bivalvia > Adapedonta > Hiatellidae > Cyrtodaria > Cyrtodaria siliqua. Next base: position 216,646 of record JAWPHD010002832.1, on the reverse strand, counting down.
ATGAAACCCCTCATAATGTGCATCTGTTTTACATGGACTGTGATTGGTATTACTCCAGATACAAATGAAACCCCTCATAATGTGCATCTGTTTTACATGGACTGTGATTGGTATTACTCCAGATACAAATGAAACCCCTCATAATGTGCATCTGTTTTACATGGACTGTGATTGTGTTACTCCAGATACAAATGAAAACCCTCATAATGTGCATCTGTTTTACATGGACTGTGATTAGTGTTACTCCAGATACAAATGAAAACCCTCATAATGTGCATCTGTTTTACATCAACTGTGATTGGTGTTGCTCCAGATACAAATGAAACCCCTCATAATGTGCATCTGTTTTACATGAACTGTGATTGGTGTTACTTCAGATACAAATGAAACCCCTCATAATGTGCATCTGTTTTACATGAACTGTGATTGGTATTACTTCAGATACAAATGAAACCCCTCATAATGTGCATCTGTTTTACATCAACTGTGATTGGTGTTGCTCCAGATACAAATGAAAACCCCTCATAATGTGCATCTGTTTTACATGAACTGTGATTGGTATTACTTCAGATACAAATGAAACCCCTCATAATGTGCATCTGTTTTACATCAACTGTGATTGGTGTTGCTCCAGATACAAATGAAACCCCTCATAATGTGCATCTGTTTTACATGAACTGTGATTGGTGTTACTCCAGATACAAATGAAAACCCTCATAATGTGCATCTGTTTTACATGAACTGTGATTGGTGTCACTCCAGATACAAATGAAAACCCTCATAATGTGCATCTGTTTTACATGAACTGTGATTGGTGTTACCCCAGATACAAATGAAAACCCTCATAATGTGCATCTGTTTTACATGAACTGTGATTGGTGTCACTCCAGATACAAATGAAAACCCTCATAATGTGCATCTGTTTTACATGAACTGTGACTGGTATTACTTCAGATACAAATGAAACCCCTCATAATGTGCATCTGTTTTACATGGACTGTGATTAGTGTTACTCCAGATACAAATTAAACCCTCATATGTGCATCTGTTTTACATGAACTGTGATTGGTGTCACTCCAGATACAAATGAAACCCTCATAATGTGCATCTGTTTTACATGAACTGTGACTGGTGTAATCTCAGATATAAATGAAACCCCTCATAATGTGCATCTGTTTTACATGGACTGTGATTAGTGTTACTCCAGATACAAATGAAAACCTTCATAATGTGCATCTGTTTTACATGAACTGTGATTGGTGTTACTTAAGATACAAATGAAACCCCTCATAATGTGCATCTGTTTTACATGGACTGTGATTAGTGTTACTCCAGATACAAATTAAACCCTCATATGTGCATCTGTTTTACATGAACTGTGATTGGTGTCACTCCAGATACAAATGAAACCCTCATAATGTGCATCTGTTTTACATGAACTGTGACTGGTGTAATCTCAGATATAAATGAAACCCCTCATAATGTGCATCTGTTTTACATGGACTGTGATTAGTGTTACTCCAGATACAAATGAAAACCTTCATAATGTGCATCTGTTTTACATGAACGGTGATTGGTGTTACTCCAGATACAAATGAAAACCCTCATAATGTGCATCTGTTTTACATGAAGAGTGATTGGTGTTACTTCAGATACAAATGAAAACCCCTCATAATGTGCATCTGTTTTACATGGACTGTGATTGGTATTACTCCAGATACAAATGAAACCCCTCATAATGTGCATCTGTTTTACATGGACTGTGATTGGTATTACTCCAGATACAAATGAAACCCCTCATAATGTGCATCTGTTTTACATGGACTGTGATTGGTATTACTCCAGATACAAATGAAACCCCTCATAATGTGCATCTGTTTTACATGGACTGTGATTGTGTTACTCCAGATACAAATGAAAACCCTCATAATGTGCATCTGTTTTACATGGACTGTGATTAGTGTTACTCCAGATACAAATGAAAACCCTCATAATGTGCATCTGTTTTACATGAACTGTGATTGGTGTTACTTAAGATACAAATGAAAACCCTCATAATGTGCATCTGTTTTACATGAAGAGTGATTGGTGTTACTCCAGATACAAATGAAAACCCTCATAATGTGCATCTGTTTTACATGAACTGTGATTGGTGTTACTCCAGATACAAATGAAAACCCTCATAATGTGCATCTGTTTTACATGAAGAGTGATTGGTGTTACTTCAGATACAAATGAAAACCCCTCATAATGTGCATCTGTTTTACATGAACTGTGATTGGTGTTACTCCAGATACAAATGAAAACCCTCATAATGTGCATCTGTTTTACATGAAGAGTGATTGGTGTTACTTCAGATACAAATGAAAACCCCTCATAATGTGCATCTGTTTTACATGGACTGTGATTGGTATTACTCCAGATACAAATGAAACCCCTCATAATGTGCATCTGTTTTACATGGACTGTGATTGGTATTACTCCAGATACAAATGAAACCCCTCATAATGTGCATCTGTTTTACATGAAGAGTGATTGGTGTTACGTCATATACAAATGAAAACCCCTCATAATGTGCATCTGTTTTACATGAACTGTGATTGGTATTACTTCAGATACAAATGAAAACCCTCATAATGTGCATCTGTTATACATCAACTGTGATTGGTGTTGCTCCAGATACAAATGAAACCCCTCATAATGTGCATCTGTTTTACATGAACTGTGATTGGTGTTACTTCAGATACAAATGAAACCCCTCATAATGTGCATCTGTTTTACATCAACTGTGATTGGTATTACTTCAGATACAAATGAAACCCCTCATAATGTGCATCTGTTTTACATCAACTGTGATTGGTGTTGCTCCAGATACAAATGAAACCCCTCATAATGTGCATCTGTTTTACATGAACTGTGATTGGTGTTACTCCAGATACAAATGAAAACCCTCATAATGTGCATCTGTTTTACATGAACTGTGATTGGTGTTACTCCAGATACAAATGAAAACCCTCATAATGTGCATCTGTTTTACATGAACTGTGATTGGTGTCACTCCAGATACAAATGAAAACCCTCATAATGTGCATCTGTTTTACATGAACTGTGATTGGTGTTACTCCAGATACAAATGAAAACCCTCATAATGTGCATCTGTTTTACATGAACTGTGATTGGTGTCACTCCAGATACAAATGAAAACCCTCATAATGTGCATCTGTTTTACATGAACTGTGATTGGTGTCACTCCAGATACAAATGAAAACCCTCATAATGTGCATCTGTTTTACATGGACTGTGATTGGTATTACTCCAGATACAAATGAAACCCCTCATAATGTGCATCTGTTTTACATGAAGAGTGATTGGTGTTACGTCATATACAAATGAAAACCCCTCATAATGTGCATCTGTTTTACATGAACTGTGATTGGTATTACTTCAGATACAAATGAAAACCCTCATAATGTGCATCTGTTTTACATCAACTGTGATTGGTGTTGCTCCAGATACAAATGAAACCCCTCATAATGTGCATCTGTTTTACATGAACTGTGATTGGTGTTACTCCAGATACAAATGAAAACCCTCATAATGTGCATCTGTTTTACATGAACTGTGATTGGTGTTCCAGATACAAATGAAAACCCTCATAATGTGCATCTGTTTTACATGAACTGTGATTGGTGTCACTCCAGATACAAATGAAAACCCTCATAATGTGCATCTGTTTTACATGAACTGTGATTGGTGTTACCCCAGATACAAATGAAAACCCTCATAATGTGCATCTGTTTTACATGAACTGTGATGGGTGTCACTCCAGATACAAATGAAAACCCTCATAATGTGCATCTGTTTTACATGAACTGTGACTGGTATTACTTCAGATACAAATGAAACCCCTCATAATGTGCATCTGTTTTACATGGACTGTGATTAGTGTTACTCCAGATACAAATTAAACCCTCATATGTGCATCTGTTTTACATGAACTGTGATTAATGTCACTCCAGATACAAATGAAACCCTCATAATGTGCATCTGTTTTACATGAACTGTGACTGGTGTAATCTCAGATATAAATGAAACCCCTCATAATGTGCATCTGGTTTACATGGACTGTGATTAGTGTTACTCCAGATACAAATGAAAACCCTCATAATGTGCATCTGTTTTACATGAACTGTGATTGGTGTTACTTAAGATACAAATGAACACCCTCATAATGTGCATCTGTTTTACATGAACTGTGATTGGTGTTACTCCAGATACAAATGAAAACCCTCATAATGTGCATCTGTTTTACATGAAGAGTGATTGGTGTTACTTCAGATACAAATGAAACCCCTCATAATGTGCATCTGTTTTACATGGACTGTGATTAGTGTTACTCCAGATACAAATAAAAACCCTCATAATGTGCATCTGTTTTACATGAAGAGTGATTGGTGTTACTTCAGATACAAATGAAACCCCTCATAATGTGCATCTGTTTTACATCAACTGTGATTAGTGTTACTCCAGATACAAATAAAAACCCTCATAATGTGCATCTGTTTTACATGTAGAGTGATTTGTATTACTTCAGATACCAATGAAATCCCTCATAATGTGCATCTGTTTTACATGAACTGTGATTGGTGTTACTCCAGATACAAATGAAAACCCTCATAATGTGCATCTGTTTTACATGAAGAGTGATTGGTGTTACTTCAGATACAAATGAAAACCCTCATAATGTGCATCTGTTTTACATGAACTGTGATTGGTGCTACTCCAGATACAAATGAAAACCCCTCATAATGTGCATCTGTTTTACATGAACTGTGATTGGTGTCACTCCAGATACAAATGAAAACCCTCATAATGTGCATCTGTTTTACATGAACTGTGACTGGTATTACTTCAGATACAAATGAAACCCCTCATAATGTGCATCTGTTTTACATGGACTGTGATTAGTGTTACTCCAGATACAAATTAAACCCTCATATGTGCATCTGTTTTACATGAACTGTGATTGGTGTCACTCCAGATACAAATGAAACCCTCATAATGTGCATCTGTTTTACATGAACTGTGACTGGTGTAATCTCAGATATAAATGAAACCCCTCATAATGTGCATCTGTTTTACATGGACTGTGATTAGTGTTACTCCAGATACAAATGAAAACCTTCATAATGTGCATCTGTTTTACATGAACTGTGATTGGTGTTACTTAAGATACAAATGAAACCCCTCATAATGTGCATCTGTTTTACATGGACTGTGATTAGTGTTACTCCAGATACAAATTAAACCCTCATATGTGCATCTGTTTTACATGAACTGTGATTGGTGTCACTCCAGATACAAATGAAACCCTCATAATGTGCATCTGTTTTACATGAACTGTGACTGGTGTAATCTCAGATATAAATGAAACCCCTCATAATGTGCATCTGTTTTACATGGACTGTGATTAGTGTTACTCCAGATACAAATGAAAACCTTCATAATGTGCATCTGTTTTACATGAACGGTGATTGGTGTTACTCCAGATACAAATGAAAACCCTCATAATGTGCATCTGTTTTACATGAAGAGTGATTGGTGTTACTTCAGATACAAATGAAAACCCCTCATAATGTGCATCTGTTTTACATGGACTGTGATTGGTATTACTCCAGATACAAATGAAACCCCTCATAATGTGCATCTGTTTTACATGGACTGTGATTGGTATTACTCCAGATACAAATGAAACCCCTCATAATGTGCATCTGTTTTACATGGACTGTGATTGGTATTACTCCAGATACAAATGAAACCCCTCATAATGTGCATCTGTTTTACATGGACTGTGATTGTGTTACTCCAGATACAAATGAAAACCCTCATAATGTGCATCTGTTTTACATGGACTGTGATTAGTGTTACTCCAGATACAAATGAAAACCCTCATAATGTGCATCTGTTTTACATGAACTATGATTGGTGTTACTTAAGATACAAATGAAAACCCTCATAATGTGCATCTGTTTTACATGAAGAGTGATTGGTGTTACTCCAGATACAAATGAAAACCCTCATAATGTGCATCTGTTTTACATGAACTGTGATTTGTGTTACTCCAGATACAAATGAAAACCCTCATAATGTGCATCTGTTTTACATGAAGAGTGATTGGTGTTACTTCAGATACAAATGAAAACCCCTCATAATGTGCATCTGTTTTACATGGACTGTGATTGGTATTACTCCAGATACAAATGAAACCCCTCATAATGTGCATCTGTTTTACATGGACTGTGATTGGTATTACTCCAGATACAAATGAAACCCCTCATAATGTGCATCTGTTTTACATGAAGAGTGATTGGTGTTACGTCATATACAAATGAAAACCCCTCATAATGTGCATCTGTTTTACATGAACTGTGATTGGTATTACTTCAGATACAAATGAAAACCCTCATAATGTGCATCTGTTTTACATCAACTGTGATTGGTGTTGCTCCAGATACAAATGAAACCCCTCATAATGTGCATCTGTTTTACATGAACTGTGATTGGTGTTACTTCAGATACAAATGAAACCCCTCATAATGTGCATCTGTTTTACATCAACTGTGATTGGTGTTACTTCAGATACAAATGAAACCCCTCATAATGTGCATCTGTTTTACATCAACTGTGATTGGTGTTGCTCCAGATACAAATGAAAACCCCTCATAATGTGCATCTGTTTTACATGAACTGTGATTGGTATTACTTCAGATACAAATGAAACCCCTCATAATGTGCATCTGTTTTACATCAACTGTGATTGGTGTTGCTCCAGATACAAATGAAACCCCTCATAATGTGCATCTGTTTTACATGAACTGTGATTGGTGTTACTCCAGATACAAATGAAAACCCTCATAATGTGCATCTGTTTTACATGAACTGTGATTGGTGTTACTCCAGATACAAATGAAAACCCTCATAATGTGCATCTGTTTTACATGAACTGTGATTGGTGTCACTCCAGATACAAATGAAAACCCTCATAATGTGCATCTGTTTTACATGAACTGTGATTGGTGTTACTCCAGATACAAATGAAAACCCTCATAATGTGCATCTGTTTTACATGAACTGTGATTGGTGTCACTCCAGATACATGAAAACCCTCATAATGTGCATCTGTTTTACATGAACTGTGATTGGTGTCACTCCAGATACAAATGAAAACCCTCATAATGTGCATCTGTTTTACATGGACTGTGATTGGTATTACTCCAGATACAAATGAAACCCCTCATAATGTGCATCTGTTTTACATGAAGAGTGATTGGTGTTACGTCATATACAAATGAAAACCCCTCATAATGTGCATCTGTTTTACATGAACTGTGATTGGTATTACTTCAGATACAAATGAAAACCCTCATAATGTGCATCTGTTTTACATCAACTGTGATTGGTGTTGCTCCAGATACAAATGAAACCCCTCATAATGTGCATCTGTTTTACATGAACTGTGATTGGTGTTACTCCAGATACAAATGAAAACCCTCATAATGTGCATCTGTTTTACATGAACTGTGATTGGTGTTACTCCAGATACAAATGAAAACCCTCATAATGTGCATCTGTTTTACATGAACTGTGATTGGTGTTACTCCAGATACAAATGAAAACCCTCATAATGTGCATCTGTTTTACATCAACTGTGATTGGTGTTGCTCCAGATACAAATGAAAACCCTCATAATGTGCATCTGTTTTACATGAACTGTGATTGGTGTTACTCCAGATACAAATGAAAACCCTCATAATGTGCATCTGTTTTACATGAACTGTGATTGGTGTTCCAGATACAAATGAAAACCCTCATAATGTGCATCTGTTTTACATGAACTGTGATTGGTGTCACTCCAGATACAAATGAAAACCCTCATAATGTGCATCTGTTTTACATGAACTGTGATTGGTGTTACCCCAGATACAAATGAAAACCCTCATAATGTGCATCTGTTTTACATGAACTGTGATGGGTGTCACTCCAGATACAAATGAAAACCCTCATAATGTGCATCTGTTTTACATGAACTGTGACTGGTATTACTTCAGATACAAATGAAACCCCTCATAATGTGCATCTGTTTTACATGGACTGTGATTAGTGTTACTCCAGATACAAATTAAACCCTCATATGTGCATCTGTTTTACATGAACTGTGATTAATGTCACTCCAGATACAAATGAAACCCTCATAATGTGCATCTGTTTTACATGAACTGTGACTGGTGTAATCTCAGATATAAATGAAACCCCTCATAATGTGCATCTGGTTTACATGGACTGTGATTAGTGTTACTCCAGATACAAATGAAAACCCTCATAATGTGCATCTGTTTTACATGAACTGTGATTGGTGTTACTTAAGATACAAATGAACACCCTCATAATGTGCATCTGTTTTACATGAACTGTGATTGGTGTTACTCCAGATACAAATGAAAACCCTCATAATGTGCATCTGTTTTACATGAAGAGTGATTGGTGTTACTTCAGATACAAATGAAACCCCTCATAATGTGCATCTGTTTTACATGGACTGTGATTAGTGTTACTCCAGATACAAATAAAAACCCTCATAATGTGCATCTGTTTTACATGAAGAGTGATTGGTGTTACTTCAGATACAAATGAAACCCCTCATAATGTGCATCTGTTTTACATCAACTGTGATTGGTATTACTCCAGATACAAATAAAAACCCTCATAATGTGCATCTGTTTTACATGAAGAGTGATTGGTATTACTTCAGATACAAATGAAAACCCTCATAATGTGCATCTGTTTTACAAGAACTGTGATTGGTGTTACTCCAGATACAAATGAAAACCCTCATAATGTGCATCTGTTTTACATGAAGAGTGATTGGTATTACTTCAGATACAAATGAAAACCCTCATAATGTGCATCTGTTTTACATGAACTGTGCTTGGTGCTACTCCAGATACAAATGAAAACCCTCATAATGTGCATCTGTTTTACATGAACTGTGATTGGTGCTACTCCAGATACAAATGAAAACCCCTCATAATGTGCATCTGTTTTACATGAACTGTGATTGGTATTACTTCAGATACAAATGAAACCCCTCATAATGTGCATCTGTTTGACATGGACTGTGATTGGTATTACTCCAGATACAAATGAAACCCCTCATAATGTGCATCTGTTTTACATGAAGAGTGATTGGTGTTACTTCAGATACAAATGAAAAACCCTCATAATGTGCATCTGTTTTACATGAACTGTGATTGGTGCTACTCCAGATACAAATGAAAACCCCTCATAATGTGCATCTGTTTTACATGAACTGTGATTGGTATTACTTCAGATACAAATGAAACCCCTCATAATGTGCATCTGTTTTACATGGACTGTGATTGGTATTACTCCAGATACAAATGAAACCCCTCATAATGTGCATCTGTTTTACATGAAGAGTGATTGGTGTTACTTCAGATACAGATGAAAACCCTCATAATGTGCATCTGTTTTACATGAACTGTGATTGGTGCTACTCCAGATACAAATGAAAACCCTCATAATGTGCATCTGTTTTACATGGACTGTGATTAGTGTTACTCCAGATACAAATAAAAACCCTCATAATGTGCATCTGTTTTACATGAAGAGTGATTGGTGTTACTTCAGATACAAATGAAAACCCTCATAATGTGCATCTGTTTTACATGAAGAGTGATTGGTGTTACTTCAGATACAAATGAAAACCCTCATAATGTGCATCTGTTTTACATGAACTGTGATTGGTGTTACTCCAGATACAAATGAAAACCCTCATAATGTGCATCTGTTTTACATGAAGAGTGATTGGTGTTACTTCAGATACAAATGAAAACCCTCATAATGTGCATCTGTTTTACATGAACTGTGATTGGTGCTACTCCAGATACAAATGAAAACCCTCATAATGTGCATCTGTTTTACATGAAGAGTGATTGGTGTTACTTCAGATACAAATGAAAACCCTCATACTGTGCATCTGTTTTACATGAACTGTGATTGGTGCTACTCCAGATACAAATAAAACCCCTCATAATGTGCATCTGTTTTACATGAAGAGTGATTGGTGTTACTTCAGATACAAATGAAAACCCTCATAATGTGCGTGATGCCATCTGTTTTACATGAACTGTGATTGGTGTTACTTCAGATACAAATGAAAACCCCTCATAATGTGCATCTGTTTTACATGGACTGTGATTAGTGTTACTCCAGATACAAATGAAACCCCTCATAATGTGCATCTGTTTTACATCAACTGTGATTGGTGTTGCTCCAGATACAAATGAAGACCCTCGTAATGTGCATCTGTTTTACATCAACTGTGATTGGTGCTACTCCAGATACAAATGAAAACCCTCATAATGTGCATCTGTTTTACATGAACTGTGATTGGTGCTACTCCAGATACAAATAAAAACCCTCATAATGTGCATCTGTTTTACATGGACTGTGATTAGTGTTACTCCAGATACAAATGAAACCCCTCATAATGTGCATCTGTTTTACATGAACTGTGATTGGTGTTACTCCAGATACAAATGAAGACCCTTATAATGTACATCTGTTTTACATGAACTGTGATTGGTGTTACCCCAGATACAAATGAAGACCCTTATAATGTGCATCTGTTTTACATGAACTGTGATTGGTATTACTTCAGATACAAATGAAACCCCTCATAATGTGCATCTGTTTTACATCAACTGTGATTGGTGTTGCTCCAGATACAAATGAAGACCCTCGTAATGTGCATCTGTTTTACATCAACTGTGATTGGTGCTACTCCAGATACAAATGAAGACCCTCATAATGTGCATCTGTTTTACATGAACTGTGCTTGGTGCTACTCCAGATACAAATGAAGACCCTCATAATGTGCATCTGTTTTACATCAACTGTGATTGGTGCTACTCCAGATACAAATGAAGACCCTCATAATGTGCATCTGTTTTACATGAACTGTGCTTGGTGCTACTCCAGATACAAATGAAGACCCTCATAATGTGCATCTGTTTTTAAATGAACTGTGATTGGTGTTACCCCAGATACAAATGAAAACCCTCATAATGTGCATCTGTTTTACATGAACTGTGCTTATGCAGTAAATTAAGCCTCATGTAATTTTCGTTTTAATGGATTGAACTTTATATATAGAGGCCGGCCGGATGGCTTATTCTGCCTTGAGGCCCTGACTCCTGCATTATGGGCCCCTTTATTTGCCCATAATGATAATGCATTGTACTTTATAGCGGATAGCTCAGTCTACCTTGGCCTGATTGATCCATTATGGGCCCCTTTGCACACTCATAATGATAATGAATTGAACTTTATAGAGGGAGCTAAAACTACCTTCAGGCCCTGACTAATCCATTATGGGCCCCTTTATACACTCATAATGATAATGAATTGAAGTTTGTAGAGAGGAGCTCAATTTACCTTGATGCCCTGACTGATCCATTATGGGCCTCTTTATACACTCATAATACTTTATAGAGGATGACTTAATCTGTCTTGAGGCCCTGACTGATCCATTATGGGCCTCTTTATACACTCATAATACTTTATAGAGGATGACTTAATCTGTCTTGAGGCCCTGACTGATCCATTATGGGCCTCTTTAAACACTCATAATGATAATGGATTGAACTTTATAAAGGGGAGCTCAATCTACCTTGAGGCCCTGACTCTGTGTGTGTGTGTGTGTGTGTGTAGTTCTAAGGTTTATAGTCCCTCCGCCATAAAACCGGTTTATAGTCCCTCCGCCATAAAACCAATAGGACATCCTAAAGGTATAGGTACAATAGAGTCTGGACTTATGGCTCCATCTACCGTGAGGCACTGACTGATCAATTAGGAGGACACCCTTTATACACTCATAATAATAATAAACTGAACTTTATAGATGATAGCTCAATCTACCTGGAGGCCCTGATTGATGTATTATGAGCTAGGTCTTTTATACACTCATAGTGGTAACGTAACGGATTGTACTTTATGCTATGAAACTTTTCACTGAGAATTGTCAAATTTGTTCCAGTATTGCAATTGGCACATAACCGAATGGTAAGAATTTGCCATTTTTAAGGTTGATGTACTTGGTTTTAGGCGAGAGCCGTGAACACAATCATGATTTCTTTCAATTCCTAGACTTTGAATCTCAGAAAGTGCTGAATGAATCGAATTACTGTTTGTGGCGGAGGAAAGCTCTTTTTGTAGGGGTACATTTGCCGTGAACCCAGTCAAAAAGTCACGTGGTTTCGCCACCCTGAATATAGCCCAGATAGTATCAACATTTTGGTAAATCATACAATGACATGCAGGAACAGTTAAAAAAACACATGCCTCAAGTTTTAAAAGAAACCCATTTTAAATGTATGTATGCAAATACTTTATTCAATACATTGTGGGGTCACATTTGGCTATGCCCCAGGGGTCGCATGTTTTAAATAGACTTACTGGTATATAAGGAAAAACTTAAAAAGTCTTCTTCTCTGAAACTACAAGAGCCAGAGGTTTAATAGTTTGTAGTTGCTGTAAGCTTATGATCCTCTACCAAGCCTTTTCAAACGGTGTCCCTGGGGTCATATTTGGCCCTCCCCAGGGGCCAAATGTTTTACATAGACTTATACAGGGAAAAACTTAAAAAGTATATATATTCTTCTCTGGAACTACAAGAGCCAGAGGTTTACTATTTTGCATTTGTGATAAGGGTATGATCCTCTACCAAGTTTGTTTAAATGGTGTCCCTGGAGTCACATCTGGCCCACCCCGGGGGTCACATATTTTACATGGAAAATCTTAAAAAAAATTCTTCTCTGAAACTACGAGAGCCAGAGGTTTAATATTTTGCATTTACTATAAGCTTATGGTCCTCTACCAAGTTTGTTCAAATGGTGACCCTGTAATAAATAATAAATAATATATTGTATAATGTTCTGTAACACATTTTTCCTCAAACGTTTTCGAAATGATTGTTTCCAGAGTTCATGTACATATGTATTCATTTACACTGGGGTCATATTTGACCCTGCATATGATGACTTTGTCCCTCACATATTAACAAAACAACATTTATTATTCTTGATGTTGCCCATTATCATCAGCTGTATCAAAAAAGCGGGAGTATTCATCACCTTCAGTGATAGTTCTAGTTCTTTTTAGAGTAAAATATGGTGCCCTAAGTTTGTATCTAGAGATTGTGTATGTTTTTTGTACAAAGACATAGATAGAGAAAGACTGGAAAGAATCTTCTCTTTAACCACATGGTATAATACTCTCATATATTAGATGTAGTCATCTACCAAATCTGTTCAAATATAAGTGACAGGTCAAATTTGGCCCTGCTCTGGTAGAGGTGTTATATTAACACTGAGGTCAAATTTGGCAATGCTCTGGAGGGAGGTCACAGTTGTACAATGAGTTTTATGGACATTGGGGTTACGTTTGACCCTGCTCTGCGAGTCACAGTTGCACAAAGAGTTATATTTACACTGGGGTCATATTTGACCCTGCTCTGTGGTCACAGTTTCACAAAAAGTATTATCGACCCTGAGGTTAATTTGGCCCTGCTCTGGGAGTCACACATTACGTGGTCCCGCCTTAATTCCATAAGTGATGGAAAAGCTTATATTAGCAGGATTTTATGAAGGATATTTCGACAATAAAACACGTTTAAAAACTCTTTTTTTTTTACTGAAAATATTGATAACTTGTTTAAAATTACCTAAAATGTATTAATTTTACAATATGCAAACTTTTAAGCCGAAATTAAGGTTTTATTTCATACCCCAGCCAACCCCGTTTTCGCTTCTTGGAGAAGGGGTTGGATGGGGTATGAAAATTAATACTCGGACCACGTAATGGTTTCACAAAGAGTTATATTGACAATGGGGTCAAATTTGTCCCTGCTCTGGGGATACAGTTTCACAGAGTTAGTCTTTAAAACTCTTCTCTGGAACTACCTGAATAACATTTTACTGCCTGATACTACTTGAATATGCTGAGCTTCTGGTCCTCTACCAAGATTGTTCAAATGGTGGTCTGAGGTGTCAACTTTGGCTCCACCCCAGGTCCAAGTAACAATTTTACATTGCAAAAATCTAAAACATATTCTCTTAAGTAATCGTGTGAAAGATTCAGGGCCATTTGAGTCTCTGGTGTCCGAAATGATTGTTATACCTTAGATCTGTAGTAGCACACAGGGGTATAATTATGTAAATAGGTAGATAGGTTTACAAGTGCTCTACAACTGTCTCACCACAGAGCTAGCTTTTATGGTGATATCGGTAGAGCATCCGCTTCACACGCAATTTTTCCGAGTTCAAACCACACTGTGTGTCCTGTCAAGGGATTTAAAAGTTTGTATATTTTTACTTATGCTATGGAAGACACACTGGATTTAGATCCCATCCAAAGGGAGACAAATCCATATATCACTAAGCCAAGTACTGCAGGCATGAGTTATCATTCTTATACAGGTAATAAAATACAGTGTGCATAATCCTAGAATTCGGTTGAAATAAAAGGCACTCTGTCCGGGTGTGTTTCAATGTTTGTATATGTTCCTGGAGAATCTGTACATTGCGAGAACAGGTTAGTGCATAGTATGAAAGGTCCGATCAATGAAATTTATGAACAAACTTTGACAGAATTTATTTTGTGTGGCTTATCATGAAACTGACTATTTCAAACACAAAAATTATACTTGGGAATATTAAAGTAATTCCCGATAATTTTATCTTTCCAGTTTCGTAAATTGTGTTATTTATGTCTAATTATTCCTTTTCATTGTCATAATTTGTTGAAATTATTTATAAAAATCAACGAAGTATGGAATTTATGAAGAACAATTAACAAAGCTGTAAGGGTAATGTGAAAGTCATATCAGTATGTATATGTATACATGACTGTGCAAAACAAATTTCAACTACTTAAACTAAAGCACTTAGAAACTATCTGCAATTGTGTCACTGTACGCTACGAAGCAGATGGGATCACCATACTAAAAGTTAGTTTATACATCAATAGCTATAGTACGAAAGATAGCGCTTATATTATACGAATACATCTGATTCTCATGCAGTCGGTAAGATCACATCCTAAGGGAGACAAATGCATATATCACTAAGCTATGTACTGCAAGCATGAGTTATCATTCTTATACAGGTAACATGAGAAAAGGCACTCTGTCTGGGTGTTCAGTATTTGTATATTAGAGATTATGCACACTCTTTTTCTTTGACAGTTTTTAGCTCTACTGGCCAAGGGCCAGCAGAGCTTATGGGATGGTGGATTGTCCGTCGTCTGTCGTCCGTTAACTTTTACCTCGTTAAGACGATAGGGCCTTCATTTTTCATTCGATCTTTACCAAACTTTAACAGATTGTTAATATCAATGAAAGCTCGGATAATTTTGAAAACCAGCCAGATCAGAGCAGTAACAGCGGAGTTATGGCCCTTGATTTTGTTAAAAATGCTATATTTTGCCTAGTTAAGACAATAGGGCCTTCTCTTTTCATCAGATCTTTACCAAACTTTACCAGATGGTTAATATCAATGAAAGCTCGGACAAGCTTTATCGGACCAGCAACAGCGGAGTTATGGCCCTTGAATGAATTGAAAATGCTATCTTTTGCCTCGTTAAGATGATATGGCCTTCATTTTTCATTCGATCTTTACCAAAATTTACCAGATTGTTAATATCAATGAAATCTCGGCCAAGTCCGAAAGACAACCAGATCGGACCAATAACAGCGGAGTTGTGGCCCTTGAACTAGTTAAAAAAGCTATATTTTGCCTCGTTAAGACGATAGGGCTTTCACTTTATCAAACTGTACCAGATTGTTAATATCAATGAAAGCTCGGATGAGTTTGAAAACCAGCCAGGTCGGACAAGTAACAGCAGAGTTATGGACCTTGATTTCGTTAAAAATGCTATATTTTGCCTCGTTAATACGATAGGGCCTTCATTTTTCATCTGATCTTTACCAAACTTTACCAGATTTTTTTACTTTTTCCTTTTTATTGTTCCGTTTTTTTGATTGATTTTAAAAAAAAAATCATTACCTTTTTAATTACTTGACACTTATTTAAAATTTCTTGTCGGCGCTACTCATCCTAATTGAATTTCGACGAAACTTGGCAGGAAGCATCGGTAAGATGTCTAGTTGTACATATTACGTTTTTGTTCCAGTTTGCTGATTTTTGACGGAGTTATGGCCCTTTGACATTTTTACTTTAAATTTCTTGTCGGCGCTACTCCTCTTAAACGGCTTATTGGATTTCTATGAAATTTGGCAGGAAGCCTCAGTTTGATGTCTAGTTGCGCAAAGCGCGGTATATCAATGAAATCTTGAACAATTTCGAAAACCAGCTATATCTTTTAAGTAATAACAGAGTTATGGCCCTTGATTTGTTGAAAAATGCTAAATTGTATTTTCCTTTGTTAAATCTGTAGTTACTTCATTTTTATCTGATCTTTACCATATAAGAGCTGTTTTAGCCAGTAGAGTGTCCACAGGCCCTCTTGGGCCTCTTGTTATTGTATATAACAATGTTGCATAAATTATTTTGTTTAAACTTATTTATTAGTCCCCCACCGGTCCCGGGGGGAACTATAGGTTTGCACCCTGTCCGTCCGTCCTTCTGAAATGCTTGTCCGGGCCATATTTTCAATACTATAAGAATTAGAGATACCGAACTTGGTATGTGGATACATCTTGGGATAGCGGTGTGTCACGTATCAAAAAAAGGTCACCTTGACCTGTGACCTCTGTCATAGAAAATGCTTGTCCAGACCGTATTTTCAATACTATAACACTTAGAGATACCAAACTTGGTATGTAAATACATCTTGGGATAGTGGTGTGTCGCGTACCAAAATAAGGTCATTTTGATCTTGACCTGTGACCTCTGTCTTAGAAAATGCTTGTCCAGACCGTATTTTCAATACTATAACACTTAGAGACAACAAACTTGGTATGTGAATACATCTTGAGATAGCGATGTGTCGCGTACCAAAATAAGGTCATTGTGACCTTGACCTCTTGACCTGTGACCTCTGTCATAGAAAATACTTGTCTGCAGCGCTTAACATATTTGAAATTAATTATCCTATAAATATTATCAATGGTTACATAAATAATGATATGTAAACTAGTGCAGACTACATTTTTTTGGCCCAAATATAATACCTTTATTTGAATTGGGACTTATAATTTCAAGACACCATACTTGGAAAAGATCATAGTGTGACTGCATTAGTTCTTATATTAAGAAATGAAGTTTTGTGTGCCGTCAATGGATGATTGGGCTATATTATAAACCAAATATTTGCAGGAAATCAATGTTAACAAGTATTTTCGCATCAAACTTTGGAATATTAAACTCAGTTTTTAGCATGGTGCTAAAATTAACCCTGGTGCGTCACCTAGGATAGCACGTATTACTGTGCAGAATGAATTTCTTTGCAAAGAAAAGATTTTATAGGGTCATTATGTTTTGGTCATGCAGAATAAAATCTTAATATTTGTCAATTTTAAATCGGACACATATAGACCCCCATAAAAGGCCTGATGTACTCCCTTTTAGACTTAAGTCGGAAAACAAATTGTGTGTGTGTGGAGAGTGGGGGGATTTTTTTAAAAGATTTTTACGACTTTTATCTATGCGTCAATTTGGTAGAGGTAGAGGTAGACCTCATCTGTTTTGAAACAAACTCGTAGAATCACAGTCCTGCCGCGCATTAGTGAGCAGCTGTCAAATATTACGCGTAACAAGCGGGACTCGAACGTATGACTGTAGCATTGAGAGATATACATTACATAACAAGAGTAGATCTAAACACAAATATGTTACCTTTTATTACAATTTTCAAATTACATGCAAAACCTATTGAATTATATTCTGTTAAGGCCAAAACACAAAAATGAAGGGGTAAAAGTTGTTGTGTCGAGGGTTAAAACGGCGATTCAGTTGGGTGACAGGAAACAAAATGCTTTTTGTTTAGGCCTAAGGTAGTAAACGAAATTTACCGTGACTTTGGTGATTATTGTCAACAAATGATTTGCCGATTTAAAAAAAAATCCACTCAGTAGCGTTCACATACATGGTTGAAAAATATAACAATGAAATAATTGTGTATGAACATCATGTTCACTCCGAGTTGTGAGATTAAATCACAACGGTATCCTGAGAACAGTCACTGTGGTACTCCGAGTTGTGAGAATGAACTTCAACGGTATCCCGAGACCAGTGGTATTCCGAGTTGTGAGTATAAATAACAACGGTATCCAGAGACCAGGGATACTCCGAATTGTGAGATTAAAATCAAATGAGCACAAAGATTTATAAGCTATGTTTTGTATATGTGTAGTCTGTATGTCTCTACTACAAGTTGTATTTAAAACATATGTTCTTTTAGTTGAAGGTCACACTTTTTGGAACATGGAAGCTTCAGGGAGAATTTGTCATTTTACAGTGACATTCCATGTTTAAATTTGTATATTATAAATCTTTGTGCAGCGGGGGATATGGCTGTCTTTCAGCTACACACTGACTACACTCATGTTCATTTGATTTTAATCATACTTGCATAGTAGGTCGATATCAATGCAAGGTTGTCCTATTTTAATTCAGCTATGTTGGTCAAAGGGTCTATGAATTACCTCCCCTTGAATTGGCAAAATTAGCTGTCTTGATCTTTTTGACGCTATATTCATTTCTAATGACTCAAACTTTGATAGGTGATGACTGGTGATGTTTTTTGATACACTTTAACACCTGTGAAGATGATGAAGCGTTCCGAAGATAAACAATCATTCCCTTTGTTCTCTTCTTTATTCCTGTATATACCTTACCTTATCTTGTTTAATCGTCTTAGTTCCAGATACATTAAACAATGCATTGATGTATTATTACATGCAATGATGTATTGTTATTAAGAAGAGTTCACACATTTTCAGTCCATCCATGTCATGCGTGATTGGAAAGAAACCTTCCATTACATGGATGCACAAATCATAGTTCACCATGCTCTCAGTACCTTCGGTACTTTGATTATTCTTGTATTTTTTTTACATTTCAAGTGCATTTTATTACTGTTCTCTTTAGTAGTATCAGGGAGTAAGTATACAGGGAGGAGAAACGGATCGTTTTGCCGTTTTATGTTGTCGCACGTGTGTTTCACTACTGCGTGAAAATGACTACTTCCGGTTGTTTCGCGCGTGTTTGAAAAACGGCAAATTCTTATAAATTATTACACTTACAAACTCAATAAAGGTGCGAAATGTAAACATAAGTATTATTTATTCACATTGTGTCCTCTGATACAGAGCGTGTATTTGTTTGCATGTATAAAAGCACATTTTACCAGACGGTTTCGTGTAACAAAGATGGCGCCACTCTGCGCCAAATAAAAAATGGTGACAGTGTATAGCTATGGCAAATGAGATACGAGACTACGGGTTATTTAGGCATTAATATAAAAAAAATATACAAAAAGTGAATAGTAGACATATTTATCTTTGTCAAGTAGGTAATTTCATGGTGGTGATTATAAGACAAAGCCTAAAAATGTGTCTTATGAAATATCAGCTGAAATTTTTAATTTTTCAAATTAAAAATGGTGTGGAACTATTGCAAACGAGATACGAAGTATGGGTTACATTATGCATTAATAATAACAAAAAGTGAATAGTAGACATATTTATCTTTGTGAAGAAGGTAATTTCGTGATGTTAACAGAATGCCGTAAAAAAAAGGCTGTAAAAACTGCCTAATTTGAGATGTTGGCTGAAATTTTAACTTTTCAAATTTAACGCGCTTACGTTCGATTTATAGTAAATGACGGCGTTCTAGCGAAACAACATAAATCGATAAACTGGAGCGTTTATGGACCCGTTTCTCCTCCCTGTATACTTACTCCCTGTTATATATATAAAGTATTGACCTTTTAAAAAGAAAACTTTTCTATTTAATGCAAACAAATATTTACCATTCCCCACCCACTTTCTTTCAAATATGGCTGACCAATAGTCCTTAAATGATATAAGTTGATACTTTGTTAATAATATCATCAGTTTCATTGCTCATTAACCATATGAATGTATTAGTTGTCGATAGTGCATGTCGATATAGTGCAGCAAAGTTTTTATTTATACCATTTACATAATTTAAAGGGACACATGACAATCTTGAGATGTTTAAAACTCACTGTTCAGAATAGGTCAGAGCAAAACTGTTGATAAGATTGCACCAATTGAATATATTCAAACATAAGTACGGTAGTATAACGATGCAAATTGAAAATTGTTCATATGAAGTCCCTCAGATGAAAAATAGACCGGACCCAAGGGAGGTTTGAGGTGGTGCAGTTGTTCATATGAAGTCCCCAAGTGAAAAATGGACCGGACCCAGGGTAGGGTGGAGGGTTGAGGTCTCGTTTGATCAGTTTTACATTATATATATGGAAGAACCTCAAAAGTCTTCTTCTCTGGAACTGCAAGAGATAAAGGTTTAATATTTTTTGTTTATTATCAGCTTATGAATCCTCTACCAAGTTTGTTCAAATGGTGACCCTGGGGTCGATTTGGCCCCGCCCCAGGGGTCTCAGTTTTATATGGACTTATATAGGCAAAAATCTTCTTTTCTGACACTATAAGAGCCAAAGGTTTAATATTTTATTTTTACCATCAGCTTATTGTCCTCTGCCATTAGTTTGTTCAAATGGTGACCCTGGGGTCTAGTTTGGCCCCGCCCCAGGGGTCACAGTTTTACATACTAGATTGATTATAGGGGAAAATTTTAAAATGTCTTCTCTGAAACTACAAGAGTCAAAGGTTTAATATGTTATAGATAGATAGATAAACTTTATTAATACAAAAGACCAAATGGCCTATCAGTATACAATACAAAATACACATCATATTTATAATTAAACAGTCAATGGTTAGCAGTCATCAGTTTTAACAGTATTACTAGTATGAATATATTCATTTCAAACATGTATTTATACATATAATCGTTATAACCTTTTATTTTCTTATTTTCTTAAGGTAAGGCTTACATCAAAGTAAAAAAGTGAATGACTTTTCACATCAGACAGATATGTCATTGACTTTATATGATAAATAAGCAAGTAAGAGGAGGAATTCCCCTATATTATATCGTAAGTTTCGTTTCTTTTTTGAAAGCTTTTAAAAATATAAATAGCGAGATTTCTAACAATTTTAACATTTTTTGATTGCAACAATTCTATAAATTTGGGTATATTTGGTCTTTTCCAATAAAACTTTTTAATATACACCTCTCTAAAATCATAATAAAGTGGACATTCTAGTATAAAATGAAATTCGTCCTCTAAAGAATTACAAAGTTTACATTTTCTTTCTGAAAGTGGTATTTTTGTAGGTTTGTGCCACCTTCCAGTCTCTATTTCAAGTCTGTGAGATGACACTCTAAGTCTTGTTAATGCTAATCTAAATTTTTTGATAGTAACGTTATCTAAGTAGGGTTTAAAACTGAATTCCGAGAATAAAATGTAACAATTGGCTCTAGTTGAATTTGATAAATTTTCGTTCCATTTCTGTACAAAAGTATCATTTAATCTCTGAGTAAATAGAGAAAGAAAACTATTTACATTTCCCAGCCCTTGAAAAAAACATACATCATAACATCCTAATCTTTCAAGAAAAATGTTCACAGATCTCACCCAAGAAATCTTATCTGTATATTTGTCTAAGTCTGCTAACAGTGTATTATATGCAATTTTAATATATTTTAACTCATTGCATTTCAAAAGTTTAAACCAATAACGAATAATAGCTTTCATTCTATATTGTTGTATAATGTAGTTCTTCCTAACTCTCCATAAATAAAATCGTTTTGAGTTTGAATTTTTACTCCTAATAAATGTTTACAAAATTGTAAATGAACTCGTTCGATTACCCACCCCAGGGGTCACACGTTTTACATAGTTACATAGGGAAAAACTTTAAAAAAAATCTTCTCTGAAACTACAAGAGCCAAAGGTTTAATATTTTGTATTTACCATCAGCTTCTGGTCCTCTACCAAGTTTATTCAAATGGTGACCCTGGCGTCAAATTTTGCCCTATCCCGGGGGTCACATGTTTTACATAGACATATAGGGACAAACTTAAAAAATCTCTTCTCTGAAAATACAAGAGCCAACGATTTAATAGTTTGTATTTACTGTTACACTCAGCTTATGGTCCTCTACCAAGATTGTTCAAATGGTGACCCTGGGGTCAAATTTGGCCCCGACCCTCAAATATCAAACTTGGTTTGAGTGTTTATATTAACGAGTTTGATTTGCTTTAAAGCTAGCCAAATACATCTCTGCCCCTATATCTTGGTAATTGAAGACACTTTATAAAAAACTAATTACTGCCATATCTGACACAATCCTTCTATAGCCAGTAGAGCGATACAGGCCCTATTGGGCCTCTTGAAGGAGATTGAGTTCGTAAAACGAGCAAACGAACAAACAAATCAGTAAAAAAAGGCCTTATTATTTAAAAACAATCAAACTTTATTTACTACAGTTTTCAGGTGAGTTTATAATTACTTCTACTCCACATCCATATGAAAAGTAGGTCAGTGTTTAAGTTTTTTTTTTTTTAAAGCTGCAGAACCTAACTTAAACTTGAATGTCAGTGTGTAAAATATTTTATATTTTAAAACATTTTATGTATCCTTCAGGTAACATCAATAAATAAATGGCTTCCGAACATATTTCATACATTTCATAAAAAAAGAAAACGGCACTCATATTTCATCTTCAGTACCTGGAGATAACCACCACACCAACTATATTTTTTTCTCCTTGTTTAAGTGGTACCGAAAAATGGTACCATTCCCAATGGCAAAAAGTATGTTTTTTATACGCCCGTCTCGACAGGAAGTATTATGTGGTCATGCATGACGGCGTCTGGCAATGTAGTGTCTGCTCCATAACTGGAGTAGTTTTAAAGGTGAAAGGTAACAAATTTAACTCTAAAACATCATATGAACATTTCTTGATAGTCTCGGAGAGAAACATATATTGAAAACCGCTACTTTTAAGTTGTATGTAAAAATAAGTATTATTTGCATGATGTAGATACTACTTTTACCATTGCGTGACTGCACGGGGAAATGAGGTAAATCTGAATTGTATAGCTGCACAACCGTTGCCAGATTATTGATCAATACATTTACCTGTGGATTAATTTATCTGTTCAAAGTTTTCTATGTCATGAAATAAAATATTATTTTCGCTTTTCACAGATATTGCAATGTGTGAATTGTAAATATCTATTTTGTGTATTGATTTCGATTTAAATAAACATAAACATGTTCATGAAACAAAACATGGCCGGAGAACTTTAATCCAATCTGGATGAAAATTGTAAACAATGTTAATGGCCACAATAGCTCGGTCAAATTCTGGCCAATGGATTGTTGAAAATTTAAAAAGTTGACAGTGTCCACTCCATAACAGGAGCAATTTTAATCCAATCTTGATGAAACTTAGATACAATGTTTATCACCACAATAGCTCGCTCAAGTTTGATACCCACTGCTACTACTATTGCTCAAGAAACAACAGGACCCTTGGATTGTTGAAAATTGACAAAACTGACGGTCAAGTTCGATAACCAATGCTACTGACCCTTTCATTTCAATAACTTTCAACATTTATAATCCGATCTTGATGAAATTTTGGGCATAGTCAAGGTAAATGTGTACGTGCCAATGATGGTATATAAATATGAATTCCATATTTATGATGGGCATATATTATGTCAATTTGGCACTCTTGTTCCCAATTGGAGTGAAAAATTACCAATCCCGAAAACATTTAAAACAAGAAATGTGTCCATGGGACACGGATGCCCCCACTGCAAACCATCTGCCTAACTGTGACCTTGACCTTTGTGGCACTGACATGATTGTTGCACAAGACACACTTTCTCTTTGTGATTAACATTTGTGTGATGTTCGATGCAATTCCCTTCGGTAGTTTTGGACTAATGACTGACATGAAAAAACAACAACTTTGATCTCCAACTGTGACCTTGACCTTTGAGGTACTGACACGGTTCTTGTGCACGACACACCTTCGCAACGTGATGAACATTAGTGTGAAGTTTGACAAAACTCCCTTCAGTAGTTTCCAAGTAATGGCTGAGACATGATTTTTTATGACTTTTTTTACCTTTGACCTCCAACTGTGACCTTGACCTTTGAGGCACTGACATGATTCTTGCATGTGGCACACCTTCTCAATGTGATGAACATTTATGTGAAGTTTGACGCAGTTCCATCAGTACTTTCCAAGTAGTGGCTGAGACATTAAATTATTTACCTTTGACCTCCAAGTGTGACCTTGACCTTTGAGGCACTGACATGATTCTTGCACGTGACACACCTTCTCAATATGATGAATATTTGTGTGAAGTTTGATGCAGTTCCCCTCTACTTTCCAAGTAATGGCTGCACCGCCCGTCTGTCCATCCGTCATTCCGCAGTTCGTGTCCAGACTGTACCTTCAAACCCCTGCATGGACTTTTAATTAACTTGGCACAAGTGATCACCATAACAAGACAATGTGTCGCGCGCAAAACCCAAGTTTGTACCTCAAAGGTCAAGGTCTCACTTGCAGTTCATAGGTCAAAAACAGGTACGCAATCTCGTGTCCGGACCGTAACGTCATAACCCATGCAGGGATTTTTAAATAACTTGGCACAGTTAAGAGAAATTTCACTTTCACTTCCATCAATTCACTTTGTCCAAATCACACCTTCAACTTGAAGACCACATTTTGGGGGCATTTGTCACTTTACTGTGACATTTCTTGTTTTACGATTTTGTTACCTTCGACCTCCAAGTGTGACCTTGACCTTTGAGGCACTGACATGATTCTTGCACATGACACACCTTCTCAATGTGATGAACATTTGTGTGAAGTTTGACGCAACTCCCTTCAGTAGTTTACAAGTAGTGGCTGAGACTCAAATTTTTTTACCTTTGACCTCCAAGTGTGACCTTGACCTTTGAGACACCTTCTCATTGTGGTGAACATTTGTGTGAAGTATGACAAGATTCCCTTCTGTAGTTTCTGAGGAATGGCTGAGACACGATTTCGGATGGACGCACGCACGGACGAACAGGCGATTACTAGATGCCTCCCTGTGGGGCATAAAAAATTTGTTTAGGGGAAAAGTCAGGGACTGTCATGAAATACTACTAGCGAATGTATATATGGTAATGCGTCTGCAAAGTATTAAAACATATACGATATTACTTTTGTTTGATAGTGAAAAATTCCCAGTTAAAGGCAACACAACGAGATTTTTCCCAATTGAATTGGTACCAGTACCATTTCCAAAAGGGTGAAAACAAGGCTGTTTGATACTGTAGAATTTCTAACAATAAATAGGCATTACACAGAGCTGTAGATAATTTTTGACTGCAGTGAGTATTTACTCATAAGATTCAGAATGTGCCGATTAAAAGTATAGGATTTCTCATCAGTTGTTAAAATACCCTTGATTGAATATGCGCAAAATGAATTATGTAACTCTTAATTTGACGCTCCAATTTTTAGGTTTGGTCTGGCTGGTTAAAGCTGTTTATATTGTGTCTATAGAGTTTGGATTCTCAAAATATGTAAGTTATATAATTTTATACCTCATCGTCAGTAGGTTTAGAAACAGTGTACATCTGTTGTAAAATTTGGCCATTGTTGGCGGGATACCTACTTTAAGCATATTCTGCTTTGTCTGTTAGAATTGAATTGAATTGAATGTTGTTTAACGGCTCATCAACACAGTTTAGGTTATTTAAAGCTGCCCCAGAGAGAGGGGAAGGATACATAGGAATCCGGGAAACTTGCCCTACTCTTAGGATTAGATTCATATGGTTCTTTAACGTGCTCGGAGGATAGACTGATACACGGGACAGCCCGGTTTACACCCCATCCGACGGATTAGGCTAAGGGAAAGTGTCTTGCCCAAGAACACACCGACGAAACTCAGTGGCACCTAGGAGGATTGAACCCGGGGCCGTCCGGTTACAAATCCGCAATGCTACCGACTGCGCCACGCCAGCCCTCACTTTGTCTTTAAGGGTATCATTAAACAAGTGCATGTCTAAATGGGACACATGGCAGTGTTGATATATTTCTCAAGATTAAATAATTATTTTCTTATTGCAATGTAATTGACAATAATTAGCTACTAAAAATATGCAAAACAATTTACCTTGAACTATTGAAAAAATTATTAATAGTGATTTGCAAATATTCAAGTTATACGCTTATAAAGCCGCCAGAAACATATTAAAAACAATAGAAGCGGGACCTAAAAAGAATTATTGCTGTGGTAGAGCGTTGGACCCATGATCGAAAAGTCGTGGGTTCGATCGCAGCCATTGCCATGTGCGTTGTGTCCCTGAGCAAGACACTTGATCTGCATTTGCTTATAAGTACTGGTTCTACCCAGGAAGACATTGAGAGTGATTCAAATAAGTTCATAGAGCTTTCGTTACAATTGATGTAAAATAAATAAGTTTGAACTAAAAAGATTTAAAAAAACAAAGAATGCAATAAAAGTAATACAAGTATACCTGATCAAATTTGAAAGTTGTATCGATAATTGTTTTAAAAATAATGATTTTGTTTGAAAGGTGTTTAAACATCATTTTCAACACTTTTTTGTAGGCTATGTATGATAAATATAGTCGATTTTAAGCCTGGGTAGAACCAGTACTGTTTACCTCCTGCCATCCTTAAAGTTCTCCGGCCATGTTTTGTTTCATGAACATGTTTATGTTTATTTAAATCGTAATCAGTACACAGCAACAGATATTTACAATTCACACATTGCAATATCTGAAAAGCCAGAATAAGATTTTATTTGATGATGTAGAAAACTTTGAACAGGTAAATTAATCCACAGGTAAATGTATTTATCAATTACATGGCAATAGTTGTGCAGCTATACAATTCAGATTTACCTCATATCCCCGTGAAGTCACGCAGTGGTAGAACGTCATGCAAAAATTACTTATTTTTACATACAACTTAGTAGCGGTTTTAAAAATATGTTTCTCTCCAGGACTATCAAGGAATGTTCATATGATGTTTAAGAGTTGACTTTGTTAATTGATAATACTGCAAAAAAGTGTGGCCACTTATTATAATTACATGTAGAGCTCCCAGTGGGATTTGAGCATGCAGCATGCAGCAGTTAGAGGCGAGAAGGTTTGAAACCCAGCTTCTTTACCCTCTAGACCTCGGCAGCGATTTCAAAGATAATGATGGAAGAAAAAAATGTTGTTTTTTAGACCACCATAGACGAAGGCTCAACGTTATCTTTTGGGATCACTCTTCGTCCGCCGTCCGTCCGTCCGTCCGTCATCCATCGTCCGTCCGTTGTTAACTTTTGCTTTAAATGACATCACCTCAGAAACCGTTTGGCCAATTTTGACCAAATTTCACATGGATGATACTAAAGTCGGTTTACAAATTAGGTCAATCCGACATCCAAGATGGCCACCATTACCATTTATGGTCAAAGCCTTACAAAATATTCTTCTCAAGAACCGCTGTACAGATTTCAAGTTTTTCTTTTAAAGTGATTGCCAATGTCTAGACTATCAAGTTTGTTTAAATGAAAACCCTAGGGTTAACAAAGCTCGTGCTCCGGGGTTCTGAAATTTGTATAGATGTTCTAGATTGCAGATTTTGCATCTTTTTCATAGACTGCAGATATAGGAAATAAAACAGATATAGGAAATAAAATTCTTCTCTTAAACTACAAGGCACAGAGCTCTCATGCATTACATGTAGCATCAGCTGATGGTCCTCTACCAAGTTTGTTCAAATGGTGACCCTGGAGTCAAATTTGGCCCAGCCCAAGGGGTCATAGTTTTACATAGACATATTCATAATTTTGCATTTCAGAGATGTTGAGATTTTATTTTATTTTCAGTAGGTGATAAAATTTGTATTACTCGGTTTTTATCCTTAGGTTCTATAGTAAAATAAAAATCTTTGGCAGAGTAAAACGATGATAATTTTCAAGATTTTGATTTTATAGAGACATATATTGAATCAATGTGCATGAAATAGGCAGGGTTTTAAAAGAATCACACTGGAGATTCCTTAATTTTAACAGTAAACTTGGTTGAACATCAAGGATAAAGACCGAGTTTATCACCTACCAGAATGTATTAGTTATCTCTTATATCTGGTCACTGATTGGTCAGTTATTTTGATGATGCTCTATCAAAATTATGAATAGGGAAAAACTTGAAAAAAAATCTTCTCTTAAACTTTACTATAAGTTTATGGGTCTCTACCATTAAAGCTTGTTACAATTTTGACCTAGGGTCCACATTTGGCCCCGCCCCAGGGGTCACATGTTTTCAATAGACTTATATAGAGAAAGAAAACAAAAAAAAATCCTCTTCTCTGAAACTGCAAGAGCCATTCTGAGGTTTAATATTTTGCTTTTACTATAAGCTTATGGTCCTCTACCAAGCTTGTTCAAATTATGATCATGGGGTCACATTCGCCCCACCAAGGAGTGACATGTTTTACATAGACTTATATATTAAGAAAATCTTTAAAAAAAACAAAAACACTTTTATCTCAGATACTGCTGGGTCAGTTTTGACCGAACTTCACATGGATGATCCTAAAATAGGTAAATGGTTGTCAGATTTGTTAAAATTAGATCAACGCAACACCCAGGATGGCCACCATAGAAAAATCTTTAAATTACTTCTTGTACACTGGGAACCAGTAGGGCCGTAGGTTCAAGTTCCACTGGAGATAAACTTATTAAAAAAATATATATTCTTAATTTTTATTATTGTTTCCTGTTTGGATGCATTTTTTTTGTTTGTTTAATTTTTCTAAAGTTTGTATGTAAAGTTTCTTGTATTTTTTTACCTTTTTTTTTTTAAATTGTTAGCATGTGGTTGTGCGCTTGTAAAGAGGTATTGAAGGGAACCCCTAGATATAAGATCCATTTAACCTTGTACTGAGAGCATCCACAGGCCCTCTTGTTCTTTAATATTATTGATCGCTAACCCCTGGACTTTAATATTATTGATCGCTAACCCCTGGACTTTAATATTATTGATCGCTAACCCCTGGACTTTAATATTATTGATCGCTAACCCCTAGACTATCAAGTTTTCTCGGGGTCCAAAGTGTGTATTTAGAGATTTTGCATGTTTTTACATAGACTTGCATAAGGAAAACTAGAACATCTTCAATCAGCATTTGCGAGGGGACAATTTTGTCATCATTGCGAAGTTCCTCATGTGATCGATTCAGGGCCATTTTCGGCCGCTTGTTTTAACTTTTTTTTTTTCTAGGTTATATTTCAGTCATTTTTAAAGCTAAATTTCATGGGCACACATGGGTGTGTTATAATTATGTACAGTTCATGTATTGTCCTAATACACACACTGAACACATTTGAAAGTTGTTTACTTCTAGTTTTAAACATTCAATGAGAATTTTTTTTAAATAAATATTAAACATCTTTACTGTACAGACTTTTGCCATTATGCCGACTATGTCTCGCTTTCTCTCTAAAGTGGCTCGACAAAAAAAGAAAGAAATTGGCATGTGTCCCCTTTAATGAGAATGAAGTACGTGACTTTGATCAAATTAATTAGTACTGGACTACTAATATAGGAGCTCTGTATTGTTTTATGAAGTGTTGTTTTTTCCACTCAAGCGTGGGAAATATCGCAGACGTGACTGGGTTAGTATGTCACATATCATGTAGTTCTTTGTTTGACATGTGGCGGAAATGCTATGTAGACTTAAAGTTTAATTGCAATGTCCGGAATGATTGTTTCCAAATAAACTTTATATATAAATAATTATAAAAAGCCTACTTCAAAGTCTATTTTAAACCTCTTTTTTTTGTGTCACTCTTAAAATAAACCACACTATTGCTTAGAACTCTTAAAATGTGTTCATAAGTTAGTAGACAGATTCAGTTCTTAATGGTTATAATTCATCCAGAGTTTTTGCATAACCCTTAGCCTGCTAAGGGGACTACAATAGCCTTTGCGTCCATTGTAAACTCAGACCAGCCTTGTGAGTTTACAATGTCTGGCTGCTCATCAGTCATTTCTCCTTTGTAACAGAAATGGAATGGTCTAAATTGAAAGAAAGGACAGTCCATTATACGTTCATAGGGGGCAAAGGGTTAATGATGATAGTGGATATTGATGATGCAACAAGCTCCATGCATGATCGATTAGACCCAAACACCCCTACCCCACCCCACTTTGATTGTTTTAAAACTTGCGACGCCCTTTTATCAATGTTATTAAAATCAGACCCTTGATCACGCTATGATACTCTACTCTACTAAGGCGGAGAGTATCAAAGCGTAATTAATGAGATTGCCCTTTTTATATTTAGAGTATCAAAGCGTAATTAATGAGATTGCCCTTTTTATATTTAGAGTATCAAAGCGTAATTAATGAGATTGCCCTTTTTATATTTCTACATAATTAGCATAAATCATTATCATCAATATTACCTGAATATAAAATTGCCCTAGTGAAATTAAGGTACTCGAATTCCAGTGGAATTCTACTGGAACTTCAGATGGAATTCCAGTTAAATTCCAGTGGTGCATTTCAATGGAGTTATAGTGGAATTCCATTGGAATGCAAGTGGAAGTAAAGAGAGAAATTCCGTTGAAATGTACCAGTGGAATTCCACACCAATACCGGTTCAATTCCATTTAAATACCAGTGGAATTCCACTACAATACCAGTGGAATTCCAGGCCAATACCAGTGGAAGGCCATGCTAATACCAGTGGCATTCCTCTCAAATACCAGTTTAATTTCACCCAGATTGCAGTTGACAATGAAAAATAAATTTATAACAAGCAACCCAATTGAGCTGGTGTCTGAAAAAAAGAGTCTGTGAGAGAGACAAAGTATCTGCAGAAATAGTTTTAGAGTGTTTGTTTTTTTACAAGTTACAAACCACTGTTGGCAATACTGTGTGTGTGTGTGTGTGTGTGTGTGTGTGTGTATTTCTAAGGATTATAGTCTGTTTGCCTACGACAGGCGTCCTACCGGATGCTACATTGGTTTAAACCGTTTTGAACATTAAAAAACATTATATTTTCTTATTTATAATACTTATTTGAAGTGATATCATAACTAAATACAATTAAATTTGGTGAAACATGTCACGCAATGATAAAAAATGTGAATATACAAAAAAGGATACCTTATCAATATATATTTTATAAAGGGAGGTAATTAATAATTTGTATTATTTCACTGGAATTCCACTGCCACTGGAATTTGTATAGACTTTTCAACTGGAATTCCACTAGAATTCAAAAATCCACTGGAATTCCATTGACATTTTCACATTGTTGGAATTTGTCACTGGAATTCTGGTGGAATTTTGTTCTTTTAATTCCACTGGAATTCCAGTATCACTGGAATTTGTTTGCCAAGGGCCAGCAGAGCTTATGGGATGGCGAGTTGTCCGTCGTCCGTCCGTCCGTCCTCCATCGTTAACTTTTGTCGCGTTAAGACGATAGGGCCTTCATTTTTCATCCGATCTTTACCAAACTTTAATAGGTCTTAATATCAATGAAAGCTCGAACAAGTTCAAAAACCAGCCAGATTGGACCAGTAACAGCGGAGTTATTGCCCTTGATTTAGTTAAAAATGCTATATTGCTATATTTTGCCTCGTTAAGACGATAGGGCCTTCATTTTTCATCCTATCTTTACTAAACTTCACCACATTGTTAATATCAATAAAAGCTCGGACAAGTTCGAAAACCAGCCAGATCGGACCAGTGACAGCGGAGTTATGGTCCTTGATTTAGTTAAAAATGCTATATTGCTATATTTTTCCTCGTTAAGACGATAGGGCCTTCATTTTTCATCCTATCTTTACCAAGCTATACCACATTGTTAATATGAATGAAAGCTCGGACAAGTACCAAAACCAGCCATATCAGACTAGTAACAGCGGAGTTATGGCCCTTGATTTAGTTAAAAGTGCTATTTTTTGCCTCGTTAAGATGATAGGGGCTTCATTGTTCATCCGATCTTTACCAAACTTTATCAGATTGTTAATATCAATGAAAACACGGACAAGTTCGAAAACCATTCATATTGGACCAGGAACAGCGGAGTTATGGCCCTTGATTTTGTTAAAAGTGCTATTTTTTGCCTCATTAAGATGATAGGGGCTTCATTGTTCATCCGATCTTTACCAAACTTTATGAGATTGTTAATATCAATGAAAACACGGACAAGTTCGAAAACCATTTATATTGGACCAGGAACAGCGGAGTTATGGCCCTTGATTTAGTTAAAAATGCTATATTTTGCCT
Source organism: Cyrtodaria siliqua (assembly GCA_037043455.1). Lineage (NCBI taxonomy): Eukaryota > Metazoa > Mollusca > Bivalvia > Adapedonta > Hiatellidae > Cyrtodaria > Cyrtodaria siliqua. Next base: position 184,153 of record JAWPHD010002832.1, on the reverse strand, counting down.
CGTCATACGATAGGGCCTTCATTTGCCAAACTTTACCAGATTTTATGATTATTTTTTTTAGAATTTTTTTTTTTTGAATTTATTTGTTTGAATTTTGTTTGAATTTTTTTTTTGAATTTTTTATTTTGATTTTTTTTAAATTGTTAGTTGTTTTTTTTTTGAATTTTTTAAAATTATTATTAGTGTGTTTTTTTTAACTCTATGTTGGACCAGTCGGACCAGTGACAGAGGAGTTATGGCTCTTGATTTAGTTAAAAATGCTATATTTTGCCTTGTTTTGGGGAAGTGACTGATCAGCAGATGGATATTGTAAACCCTGATCTGGGTTTACAATGGACGCAAAGGCTATTATAGTCATGCTTAGCGGGCTAAGGGTTAATTTTTGTTTACCCCTCCCCCCCCCCCCCCCCCCCCCCCCCCCCCCCCCCCCCCCCCCCCCCCCCCCCATTTAAAGAGGCTCTACCTGTAATATCTATGCGAGTTTTATAATTTAATATCAAATGCTCAATATTAGTCCCCCCCGCCCCCCACCCCCATTTAAAGAGGCTCTACCTGTAATATCTATGCGAGTTTTATAATATAATATCAAATGCTCAATATTAGTGCGCTTTTATGAAAACATCGCTATTGTATGGGTTATATTCTTTTCTGTAACTTACACAAAATAAAATTGTGAATAAAAGACTGCCCTTATTCCATTCAAATATCACTGCGATTTACATTTATTTTACGATTGGCTCAGACAGACATGCAATACATTTCAGTTTACATTACGTGGTGCGAGTATTAACTTTCATACCCCATCCAACCCCTAATTCTCCAAGAAGGGAAAACAAGGTTAGCTGGGGTATGAAATAAAACATTAATTTCGGCTTAAAAAATTTGCATATTTTAAAATTAAGACATTTATTAGGTAATGTTAAACATCTTTCCAGTAAAAAACGTTTTTAAACATGTTTTTTGTCGAAATATTATATAAGCTTTCCCATTGCTTAATGGAATCAAGGCGGGACCACTTAATGCAACAAACATATTGGGAAGAATTCCGATGGTAAACGTCTAAAACAGTCTATTAAATCATTTTAGAATTATTTTATTATTAGAATTTTGTGTTTCTGTGTTTCAAGAACCTCATAACTCAATGTCCAGTAAACCCACTTTAACGTGTTCTGAGAATGTAATGTCAGAGCTTTAAATTATCTGGTTTCATTGGTCTAATTATTAGCTTGACTGTTCGAAGAATACTCACCACGGCGTCAGCGCCCCAGATTCACCTTAAAGTTTTTGTGCAAATGAGATTTATAACTTCAATACTACTGAAGCTATTGCGTTAAAACTTTATACTAATGTTTCCCAGCAAATTCTTATCAAACAATCCCCATAACTCTTCCATACATTTTGTTAAAGTCATGGCCCTTTGATTGTCATGTCTTTGCCTTAGTTTTTGTGCAATAGATTTATAACTTCAAAACTACTCAAGCTATTACATTAAAACTTTATACTAATGTTTCCTATCAAATTCTACACCTTATCCAACAATCTCCATAACTCTTCCATTCATTTTGACAAAATTATGGCCCCTGAATTGGTAAAAAAATCATTTTTAGCTCTACTGGCCAAGGGCCAGCAGAGCTTATGGGATGGTGTGTTGTCCGTCTTCCGTCGTCCGTCGTCCGTCGTCCGTCCGTCCGTCCGTTAACTTTTGCTTGTGTACACTCTAGAGGCCACATTTCTGATGCAATCATCATGAAACTTTGTCAGAATGTTTGTCTCAATGAAATCTCGGTCAAGTTCGAAAATGGGTCATGTGGGGTCAAAAACTAGGTCACTAGGTCAAATATTGGAAAAACCTTGTGTACACTCTAAAGGCCATATTTTTGACCCGAGCTTGATGCAACTTTGTCAGAATGTTTGTCTTAATTATATCTTGGTCAAGTTGAATGGGTAAAGAAAAAGGTTACTAGGTCAGTAATAGGTACTAGTACTTAAAACCTTGTGTACACTCTAGAAGCCGTATTTCTGACCCAATCTTGATGAAACTTTGTCAAAATGTTTGTCTTAATTATATTTTGGTCAAGTTCAAAAATGGGTCGCATGGTGTTAAAAACTAGGTCACTAGGTCAAACTTTGGAAAAACCGTGTGTACACTCTTGAGGCCATATTTTTGACCCGATCTTGATGAAACTTTGTCAGAATGTTTGTCTCTATGAAATCTCAGTCAAGTTCAAAAATGGGTCATGTGGGGTCAAAAACTAGGTCACTAGGTCACATACTTGAAAAAACTTGTGTACACTCTAGAGTTCATATTTGTTACCCAATCTTGATGAAATTTTGTCAAATTGTTTATCTTAATTATATCTTGATCAAGTTCGGAAATGGGTCACATGAAGTTAAAGCTAGGTCACTAGGTCAAATATTGGAAAAACCTTGTGTACACTCTAGAGGCCATACTTTTGACCCAAGCTTGATGCAACTTTGTCAGAATGTTTGTCTTAATTATATCTTGGTCAAGTTTGAAAATGGGTCACATGGGGTTAAAAACTAGGTCACTAGGTCAAATATTGGAAAAACCTTGTGTACACTCTTTGTCAAAATGTTTGTCTTAATTATATCTTGGTCAAGTTCAAAAATGGGTCACATGGTGTTAAAATCTAGGTCACTAGGTCTAACTTTGGAAAAACCGTGTGTACACTCTAGAGGCCATATTTTTGACCCGATCTTGATGCAATTTTGTCAGAATATTTGTCTCCATTATAGCTATGGGTCACACAGGGTCAAAAACTAGGTCACTAGTACACTCTAGAGGCCATATTTCTGACCCGATCTTGATGAAACTTTGTCGAAATGTTGTCTTAATTATATTTTGGTCAAGTTCGAAAATGGGTCCCATGGGGTCAAAAACTAGGTCACTAGGTCAAATACTTGAAAAACCTTGTGTACACTCTAGACACCATGTAGTACGACTCGATTCATCAATGGTATAACAGCCAGTAGAGCGTTCACAGGCCCTCTTGGGCCTCTTGTTACAAAGAAGTATATAGGTTAAACACTTCAAAATCTTCTTCTCTGAAACAAAAAGGGCTGCAGCTTAGATATTTTGTTTATAGCATCATCTAGTAGTTCTCTACCAAGTTTGCTCAAATTGTGACCCTGGGTTCAGAATTGGACCCGCCCCGGGGGTCACAAGAGATGAAACATGAGGGTATGGGTGGGTCCCCTGAGTCATAACTTAGTAACCATTGAGATCCCCACCCTATAACCATATACATGAACAGACAGATACAACCACCCAATCGGCATAGACACCGGGTTGCTTCCCCACTCCTGGGGACATAGCCCCTCGGTCATCCTTGGAAACCATTGACATCCCCACCCTATAACCATATATACACTTACTGGACATGAACCTACAGATACAACCACCCAACAAGCCTAGACCCCGGTCTCCTTCACTACCCCTGGGGGACATAGCCCCTCGGTAATAACTTGGAAACCATTGAGATCCCCACTCTATAACTATATATACACTTACTGGGCTTGAACAGACGGATACAACCACCCAACCAGCAAAGACCCCGGACTCCTTCCCCACCCCTGGGGACATAGCCCCTGGGTCGTAACTTGTAAAGCGTTGAGATCCCCACCCTGCAACCATATATAAACTTACTGGGCATTAACAGGCAGATACAACCATCCAACCAGCATAGACCCTAGGCTTCTTCTCCACCTTTGTGGACTTAGCTCCTGGGTCAAACTTTATAAATAATTTGATATTTTTAGCTCACTGTTCGAAGGATCTTATGGAGTCTATAGGTCAAAGTTCATGGTCACAAATTGCATTTATGTGTTGATAGGCTCTTAGCATCAGGTTAATGTTTATGTCTGCATTTCTTAACATGTAAATAACTTTTTTTATCCAATCATCATCAAACTTTAATATTATAAATGGTACGATGATTGTATCTGTTGACTTCAAGATCATTGGATGAAAGGTCAAGGTCACAGAGGCGTCAAAGGTCAAATGCATTTACATATACTTTTAACATTTTTTTTTTCTTTCAAATTTTCAACTTATAAAATTTGCATTATGTATCCTTTGAAAGGGTTATTTTCAAATTACCTCCGTGTCATGACAGAAAAACTGTGGCTCTTGATTTAATGAAAATTTCAAAGTTTTCCTTCTTGACACTGGAGCTCGTCACTTTGTTTTCACATTATTTTTTTCTGATGGTATGCCGGTTATATCATTTCTTGTTCTCTGAAAATTTGAATAGTCGAGCTGCGCTGTCCTCTGACAGCTCTTGTTATCACTGAACCAATCAGAATGCTTCATTCATATTTTCATTTGGTTGTTTCTGTCATGACATCAATTTCTGTTTTTATGACATCACACCCTGGTATTATGACATCACGTAATGCTATTATGACATCAAGTCATGCTATTATGATGCAACTCAGTGTGTTCTCAAAACTGAATGAGCCTTTTAATTGCTGTGAGATCGGCTAGTGGGAAATACGATACAATCATAAAATGTCTAGTTTGAATAGTCGAGCTGCGCTGTCCTCTGACAACTCTTGTTATCACTGAACCAATCAGAATGCTTCATTCATATTTTCATTTGGTTGTTTCTATCATGACATCACTTTCTGTTTTTATGACGTATCACGTAATGCTATTATGACATCAAGTCAGGCTATTATGATGCAACTCAGTATGATCATAAAATGTCTCTAATATGCTTCACCACAGACCTTAGTCTAATAACAAATAGATTGGACACTATGAAAATTGTGTAAATTTCAAGTGGCACAGTTCGAAAATTTCACGAAATATTTCCCAACTTTAAACACACATATCACAGTGCCCCAGATAAGCAGCGTATCTGCGTATTTCACTCAATTAAAATTGCCAAATACCCAATTAATTTCCCTGACATGCGTACCAGATACGCAAGCAATTTCCTTTTCACTCAACCATTTTAATTTTCGAGCGTATCGACAGTCGAAGTGTTTAAATGATTGATGGATTGATGTTTTCGTGCGTATTCCAATATTTACAAAAAGTAGATTTTACTTCCGGTGTTTATCTTGACTGGAACGTTACATAATTGTCGATAATGTGGAGCAGTAAAAGAGAACGCTATATAGTTGAATATATACGCTATACCAGTCTATACTATTGCGTAGTCGTCTGGGCGCTTTCTTGTTTCTTTTGAAAGCGTTTGCATTGTGCAGACGATTAAAATGTCGAAACGGGGCGTAAACCGACAAACAAGTTACCGTTAAGAAACACTTCTGAAATTAACACATGTGATTAGTGTTTCTTTGGAATTATTCATTAATAATGATTAATCATTGACAAACCACTGCCATGAATAACAAGTCAATAAAGCTCACATAAAGACGGGTAAGTTACCTTGCTTGTTTTACATTTGATCCCCAAATCACCAAAACATTGATTTTTAAGAGAAACCCGAAAAATGATGCCATTTTAAACTTGAAACATCTTTTTATACAATTTCTTATTTTGAAAATAAACATAAATTGCTAAAATCCCATTTTGCTATTCACTATGATTCTTTTGAATGTATTCTCATTAAAATCGCGGAATAATTGAGAGAAAAGATAGAAGGAAAAGTTAAGGTGCCACGTGATATTTTGGTTAATTGGTTAAGATAGGAAGTTTCCTATCTGTTTATTAATATGTCTGTGGCTTCACTAAAACAATTCCAAATGAAATTACAAAAATCCGATCTTTTTTCATTGATTTTACATCATCTTAAGAAAGAAAAATTGCTAAAAAATGCTGCCGAGGAAATCACGTACACAAAAACGATATTGCACTCAGATGTAACAGTGAACTTCTGGCGGAAGACCCACTGAAAGGAAATATGCACTTAGGTGTCTATAAATTGTTTGACATGCATAAGATTGCACCCACTTGTAACAGTGAACCCTTTGTGACTGGGGAAACAATTAGTGAATATTGGTGATGTAGGTTACATCGAATTATGGACGTTTTGGACCATGGAAACTTATTTATTTGGGACCATGGAACTATATACTTAACACAAAGACAGGCAATTAAACGGAAAAGGAAAAGGTGTTTTTTATAACACTTGAGTGTTTATTTCTGATTTCGTTATCTTGCTGACATACTCTACCTCCTTTTTCAGGGCTAAAAATATCTGAATACCGGATTTCCTCTAATTATATCGCCCATGTGCTATGTAACATTCAAAGGGGATGCTCTTATTAGGTGTTACACTTAAAAGCAGTTTATTTTCCAGATTGTATACCCCAAACTGAGCCTCAAATGTCATTCACACTAAATCTAAAATCTAAATCTTTTTAGTTTACAAAAGATGGAAAATTTATTGAATTTTGATATATATTTTTAGCTCTACTGGCTGAAGGCCATCAGAGCTTATGGGATGCCGAGTTGTCCGTCGTCCGTCCGTCCGTCGTCCGTCCATCGTTAACTTTTGTCTCGTTAAGACGATAGGGCCTTCATTTTTTCATCCAATCTTTACCAAACTTTAACAGATTGTTAATACCAATGAAAGCTCGGATGAGGTCGAAAACCAGCCAGATCGGACAAGTTACAACAGAGTTATGGCCCTTGATTTAGTTAAAAATGCTATATTTTGCCTCGTTAATACGATAGGGGCTTCATTGTTCATCCGATCTTTACCAAACACTATCAGATTGTTAATATCAATGAAAGCTCGAACAAGTTCGAAAACCAGCCATATCGGACTAGTAACAGCGGAGTTATGGCCCTTTATTTAGTTAAAAATGCTATATTTTGCCTCGTTAGGACGATAGGGGCTTCATTGTTCCGATCCTTACCAAACTTTATCAGATTGTTAATATCAATGAAAGCTTGGACAAGTCCGAAAACCATTCATATCGGACCAGTATCAGCGGAGTTATGGCCCTTGATTTAGTTCAAAATGCTATATTTTGTCTTGTTAAGACGGTAGGGCCTTCGTTTTTCATCCGATCTTTACCAAGCTTTATCAGATTGTTAATGTCAATGAAAGCTCGGCAGGTTCGAAAACTAGCCAGATCGGACCAGTAACAGCGAAGTTATGTCCCTTGATTTTGTTAAAAAATGCTATAATTTGCCTCGTCATACGATAGGGCCTTCATTTTCATCTGATCTTTGCCAAACTTTACCAGATTTTACGACTTTCTTTTTTATATTATTATTTTTTTTTTTTTTTTTTTTTTTTTTATTATTTTTTATTTTTTTTTTTATTTTTATTTTATTTTTGATAATTTTTTTTTTTTTTTTTTTTTTTTTTTTAATTTTTTTTTAAATTTTTTTGTAATTTTTATTGTCTCTACTGGCCTAGTTCGAAAACCAGCCAGATCGGACCAGTAATGGCAGAGTTATAGCTCTTGATTTAGTTAAAAAGTCTATATTTTGCCTTTTTAAGATGATAGTCACTCGCTTCATTGATGTTTTAAGAGCCATATTAGCCAGTAGAGCGTCCACAGGCCCTCTTGGGCCTCTTGTTTGATTTTCTATGAATGTAAGAATATTTTGGAACCATTGGCACTTCTATTAGGGGAGAGGTGCTAATGTTCAGAGTGGAGTGGCCAGAGTACACCCCCACACCCACCACCACCCAAAAAATGGTTAGCACTCAAATATCTTTTTCAAAAAAATTTGGCTCACCCCCTCCCAATAATTGAAATATTCCTACGACCACGGTACACTAGATTTAGATCAAACATTCTTTAAACAGTCTATTAAATCGTTTTAGAATTATTCTACATGTATATTTAGAATTTTATGATTCTTGGTTTCAAGAAACTCATTATCACAGCAATTTAAATCATCAGCTTGGTCAGTTCTCAGAACACACTGAGTTGCATCATAATGGCATGATGTGTCATAATACCAGGATGTGATGTCATAATACCAGAAAGTGATGTCATGATAGAAACAACCAATTGAAAATATGAATGAAGCATAATCTGTTTGATTCAGTGATAAAAATCGGACCAATGAAACCAGTTAGTTTAAAACTCATTATATTTTCAGAACTCATTGAGTTTTAAATTTACTTGACATCCAGAATCATTCTAATAATGAAATAATCTCTAAAATGATTTAAAAGACTCTTTTTAATGCTTAATCTGTCCATACTGATGTCTATAAAATGGCCTTTGCAGATGCGTCAGAACATGTCATTATCTCATCCCTGGGAGACATTTAATAATTTTAGAGTTTTTTTCCCACAGTTACTCTGAAGACTTTGTTCTTGCCTCTTGTTTGCTCTGAGACAGAAATATCTGAATATGCTGGATTTAGATCAAACATTCTTTAAAGCTAAAACTGTCCTCATTGATGCCTATAAATGGCCTTTGCAGACAGATGTTAACACACATTATTACATCCTGGGAGGCATTTAATTAGAATGTTAAAAAAAAATCCACTTCTTGATGCGGATTCATTTAGGGTGCACCCACTAAAATCTGAGAAATGTATGTAAAAAGTGAAACAAAATGACCTAGAAGTTTTTTCAGTTTTTGTCGAGCCCATTTACAGAATGATCTCGACTTAGTGATGACAATGTTGTCTGAGTGTATGTGTGTCTGTTGTGTCTGTCTGTTCGTTTTCTGTCCATTGTCTGTTCATGTGTCCGACTTTCATTTATTTATGTCTTATTCATTACTTGCAAAATGTTTGCCAAACAACACCAGAATGTTCATATAGTATACATCTAATACTATGTCATGTGCAACATTTATATGCATCTAACTTCATGTGCAAAATTTTGGGTCGCTGCATGTGAACTACTTTTGATGAAATAAATTTTAAGGTCACATTAAATTTTGGTCTCCGCTACGACGTGTTTCCACTGTTATTAACATTAATTACATATGTATGTAAGGAAATGCCTCGATGGTCGAGGGGTTAAACATTCTCGCCTCTCACCGCTGCGAGTTCGAATCCAACTGGGAGCTCAACCTGTAAGTGAGAAAATGTTGATTCTTTAATACAGGAGGTATATACAGTCGGGGGCATAGCGTGACCAAAATCTCAATTACTCACGGGGGTAGGTGTGGGAGAGGGTGGCCCTCCTCCTGCTGGTGGGGGTCCGGGAAATTTTTAAAAAATAAACGCTCGTACGTGACTTCTGGTGCATTTTAGGGTCAGAATGAAAGATTTAAATCCTGTCGAAAATACCATTATTCCTTAACATTTCAGACTCAGCATGTTACTTGTATCCCTTCCTTAGGCTCACCTTTTTTATCGCGTTTTTCGAGTTTTTATTTTTTGAGCCTTCGTTTGAAAAGTAAATGAGTATGGCACGCTACGCGCCTGACAGTACTTGTTCTACCCAGGGGTCTGCCTGCACCACAAAAACAATATGGCACGCTACACGCCCGACAGTACTTGTTCTACCCAGGGGTCTGCCTGCACCACAAAAACAATATGGCACGCTACACGCCCGACAGTACTTGTTCTACCCAGGGGTCTGCCTGCACCACAAAAACAATATGGCACGCTACACGCCCGACAGTACTTGTTCTACCCAGGGGTCTGCCTGCACCACAAAAACAATATGGCACGCTACACGCCCGACAGTACTTGTTCTACCCAGGGGTCTGCCTGCACCACAAAAACAATATGGCACGCTACACGCCTGACTACTTGTTCTACCCAGGGGTCTGCCTGCAACACAAAAACAATATGGCACGCTACGCGCCTGACTACTTGTTCTACCCAGGGGTCTGCCTGCAACACAAAAACAATATGGCACGCTACGCGCCCGACAGTACTTGTTCTACCCAGGGGTCTGCCTGCAACACAAAAACAATATGGCACGCTACGCGCCTGACAGTACTTGTTCTACCCAGGGGTCTGCCTGCACCACAAAAACAATATGGCACGCTACACGCCCGACAGTACTTGTTCTACCCAGGGGTCTGCCTGCAACACAAAAACAATATGGCACGCTACGCGCCCGACAGTACTTGTTCTACCCAGGGGTCTGCCTGCACCACAAAAACAATATGGCACGCTACGCGCCTGACAGTACTTGTTCTACCCAGGGGTCTGCCTTTAACAAAAAGCAATATGGCACGCTACACGCCCGACAGTACTTGTTCTACCCAGGGGTCTGCCTTTAACAAAAAGCAATATGGCACGCTACACGCCCGACAGTACTTGTTCTACCCAGGGGTCTGCCTGCAACACAAAAACAATATGGCACGCTACACGCCCGACAGTACTTGTTCTACCCAGGGGTCTGCCTGCAACACAAAAACAATATGGCACGCTACACGCCCGACAGTACTTGTTCTACCCAGGGGTCTGCCTGCAACACAAAAACAATATGGCACGCTACGCGCCCGACAGTACTTGTTCTACCCAGGGGTCTGCCTGCAACACAAAAACAATATGGCACGCTACACGCCCGACAGTACTTGTTCTACCCAGGGGTCTGCCTGCACCACAAAAACAAGACCGTCATAATGATGTGGCCTTACATGTGCTAAAGATTACGTAAAACACCATTCAAACAAACGACTTGCGGAACGTCGGTGGTTCTACACAGGTGCCCGCCCGTGCACAAAAATTGTCCTTAGGGGCACCTGGGGTCTTCCTCCACCAATGGAAGCTGGAAAGTCGCCATATGACCTTAGCTGTTGGTGCGACTATAAAATCCAATTCAATCAATCAAACAAACGAAAGTATGTAAGGAATGATTATCTTATTGGATTGACATCATTGATTGATTTGGTGTTGGTCAAATAAAAAACTGGACTATTTCACCATATAGGGCTTGACAGGCAGGCTGTGCTAGTTTATACTGTTTTGTTTTGTGGGGGTGTGGAGTAGGTATGCCCCCTCCCATTGGGGGCTAGTAATCGCACCGTCTGTCAGTCCGTTCATTTGTCCATTCAAAACAATCATGTCTCACTCATAAACTCATAACTTCGAAGGTATTTAAGGGAATTTCATGAAACTTCACACAAATGTTAAACACAATGCGAAGGTTACCTTTAATAAGTTTTTATAAAGATTTCAACCATTCTTAGCTGATGGCTGGAGTGGCGCAGTCGGCAGCGCGGCGGATTTGTAAACGGAGGCCCCGGGTTCAATCCTCCGTGGTGCCACTGAGTTCCGTCGGTGTGTTCTTGGGCAAGACACTTTACCTTAGCCTCGTCCGTCGGATGGGGACGTAAACCGGGCGGTCCCGTGTATCGGTCTATCCTCCGAGCATGTTAAAGAACCATAGGAATCTATTCGATAATAGGGCAGGTTCCCGGATTCCTATGTATCCTTCCCCTCCCTCTGGGGCGGCCCTAAATAACCTATACTGTGTTGATGAGCCGTTAAACAACATTCAGTTCAGTTCAGTCCATTCTTAGCTAAAACAAATATTCAAACTTATTGATTTAAACACTTTAATATTGGGGGCCAATTTTGCACCTTATCATACCTAGTCCTTTATTTTATCTCTAGGTAAGGCCAAAAAAAAAAAACTGTGTTTCCGGTGGCCGACTGACCATATTTTTAAGGGGCCGACCCAAAAACTTTTTATGAAAAAAAATAAAATTGAAAAAAAAAAAAAAATAATAATAATAATTTATTTGTCCATTCAAAACAATCATGTCTCACTCATAAACTCATAACTTCGAAGGTATTTAAGGGAATTTCATGAAACTTCACACAAATGTTAAACACAATGCGAAGGTTACCTTTAATAAGTTTTTATAAAGATTTCAACCATTCTTAGCTGATGGCTGGAGTGGCGCAGTCGGCAGCGCGGCGGATTTGTAAACGGAGGCCCCGGGTTCAATCCTCCGTTGTGCCACTGAGTTCCGTCGGTGTGATCTTGGGCAAGACACTTTACCTTAGCCTCGTCCGTCGGATGGGGACGTAAACCGGGCGGTCCCGTGTATCGGTCTATCCTCCGAGCATGTTAAAGAACCATAGGAATCTATTCGATAATAGGGCAGGTTCCCGGATTCCTATGTATCCTTCCCCTCCCTCTGGGGCGGCCCTAAATAACCTATACTGTGTTGATGAGCCGTTAAACAACATTCAGTTCAGTTCAGTCCATTCTTAGCTAAAACAAATATTCAAACTTATTGATTTAAACACTTTAATATTGGGGGCCAATTTTGCACCTTATCATACCTAGTCCTTTATTTTATCTCTAGGTAAGGCCAAAAAAAAACAACTGTGTTTCCGGTGGCCGACTGACCATATTTTTAAGGGGCCGACCCAAAAACTTTTTATGAAAAAAAATAAAATTGAAAAAAAAAAAAAAATAATAATAATAATTTATTTGTCCATTCAAAACAATCATGTCTCACTCATAAACTCATAACTTCGAAGGTATTTAAGGGAATTTCATGAAACTTCACACAAATGTTAAACACAATGCGAAGGTTACCTTTAATAAGTTTTTATAAAGATTTCAACCATTCTTAGCTGATGGCTGGAGTGGCGCAGCCGGCAGCGCGGCGGATTTGTAAACGGAGGCCCCGGGTTCAATCCTCTGTGGTGCCACTGAGTTCCGTCGGTGTGTTCTTGGGCAAGACACTTTACCTTAGCCTCGTCCGTCGGATGGGGACGTAAACCGGGCGGTCCCGTGTATCGGTCTATCCTCCGAGCATGTTAAAGAACCATAGGAATCTATTCGATAATAGGGCAGGTTCCCGGATTCCTATGTATCCTTCCCCTCCCTCTGGGGCGGCCCTAAATAACCTATACTGTGTTGATGAGCCGTTAAACAACATTCAGTTCAGTTCAGTCCATTCTTAGCTAAAACAAATATTCAAACTTATTGATTTAAACACTTTAATATTGGGGGCCAATTTTGCACCTTATCATACCTAGTCCTTTATTTTATCTCTAGGTAAGGCCAAAAAAAAAAAACTGTGTTTCCGGTGGCCGACTGACCATATTTTTAAGGGGCCGACCCAAAAACTTTTTATGAAAAAAAATAAAATTGAAAAAAAAAAAAAAATAATAATAATAATTTATTTGTCTGAACAATGATTTATCACAATATATCAAGGTAAACTGACATCACAGAGAAACTTTCAGCTGTATCATCAACTTGTATGGGTTTTTTGAGATAAATACGTGTAGAATCTCACAATATCTTGCTCCAAAAAAAAAGAAGAAAATGCCTACCTACCGACCCTATTTTTTTAGAGCATGCAATAGGAAACACACCTATTATTTTTAATCAAACTTCAAACTGTTCACTGATTTCATGGGGACCTCTAGAAGTCTGACTTAAAATTGACAAACAGTTGTATTTTCTATTCTAATGAGTGTAATAATTGGTGTCTGAGTATCTTGGCCTGCATAAATGCACAGTAACATGATTATTTCAGCATCTGAGAGAGACTGTATTGACCAACAACCATAGTAAACAAGGACGTCCAGGTGTTACGTTACGTCAAGATGGCACGTATGTTCAGCTCAACCACCTACGTCAGCACTTCCGCACCCCAGCAAAAAAAGCCGTGAAACCATCGTGAAAATAAAGGATCCTCCTAACAAGAAGTGCCAGGACCATTTCTAACCAAATACGTTATTAGTATTTGCTTCCCGTACGTGTTACCCGATGTAATGCTTAGTTTGACACTTATGAACTTCTATCTGACGTGCAGATTCACACAAAACTAGCGAAACATTAGTGGAGACCTAAATACTGTGTACTACAATAAAATTCTAGTTTTTAGTTGATATTTGATGCACGTCAAGATGCTTGATTATTAATACCGTGTTTATTTTTTCCTTTAGTATATTTTGAGAATGAGTATAAAAATTGCTAATTATTTGCAAGGAAATTGATTCTGCACAGTAATACGTGCTGTCCTAGGTTACGCACCAGGGTTAATTTCAGCATTTTACATCCGATTCCTTCCTAGCTATATGGTGTATTCAAAGTTTAGGTATTAACAAAATGATTCTAACATCATATTTTGATTGATATAAGGGTTTTTAGCATGAATTGGAATGTTTTTATAATTTAAGGTTTTTCTTGAAAAATCCTGATGTACCCCCTTTAATATAAAGTTTGGATGAAATCCAAAATCCAAAAATATTACAATTGCTGCATGTCCCTTTATGCTCTGGCAAAAATTAATCGATACATGACCTTGTGCTGAAAAATCGTACATGAATATTAATGAGTAGGCGTGAATCAAGCTTGACCTAATTCTCCGCAGGTTTTATAGTCTGTATCAATAAAGACTTGATGTGTCTGTATGAAAGAGATCATTACCACTCAACATCTACACCCAGAGAGACACAGATTCTGTGAAGTTGTATCACACACACATATATATATATATATATATAGGTCTGTCAGCACCTGGTCTGGCATGAATACCAAATTTGGCTTAAATAATCACATACAGTTTTCAGTTCTACAGTTGTAATTTATTTTGCAAACAGAAAGAGAGAAAAAAATTGGACTAATAAATGGATTCAGCGTCAGATTGTGAACGTAGTTGTTTATCAGACTTAATTGGAATAATTAATTAATTGACTCTCAGGATCAGCAATTAACTGGTATGTATACTCTAGCTTCCATCCTCTCCATATGTTGTAAAGTTTTGTAAAATAAATTAATATTTTATATTTATATATCAATTTTCACAGACTTTATAATGCTTATTACAAATAGTTTGTGTATTTTTCTGCTTACTTTGAAATGATTTTTAATAAAAAAAAAATTGCAAATTATGTGTTGTGAAATTTGTTTTCAGTCATGTTCTTTTGATTTGATTATTATCATATTGTTATCATTACGTGATCCAAGTATTAACTTTCATACCCTATCCAACCCCTTCTCCAAGAAGCGGGGTTGGTTGGGGTATGAAATAAAACTTGAATTTTGGCTTAAAATGTTTGCATATTGTAAAATTAAAACATTCAATAGGTCATTTTAAACAGGTTATCACATTTTTTCAGTAAAAATATTTTATAGACTAAACAAGTTTTATTGTCGAAATATCCGTTATAAAATACTGCTAATATAAGCCTTCCCATCGCTTAATGGAATTAAGGCGGGACTTGAATGTACGTATTTTGAAGGTCTTATTTGAGGGTGGCTCATGGGGTCATCTCTCTAGTGGAGACATGTCTGATAGGAAACTTCAACAGAAAAAAAAAACTACCTAGCTACCACATTATTTTGAGAGGGCTGCATGCATGCTATTTGAGAGGAGGAAGGACTTTCTTAAAAGAGGAATAAAACGTCCACATATAATTTACATTATAGGGTTGCTTAATTGTCTTACACAAATCATTGTGTCACGGGGCCCTCATTTGGTCATTTCTGCCGCCGTTATTCGGCGGCAGTCCCCCACCTGAAAAGTATCTTTTTTTCCCCCAAAAATTGATATTTTCCCCCCTCAGAAATTCGTAAAAAAAAAATCAATAAAAAAATCCGATTTTCAAGACGATATGCTCACGATGTCGTGTTTACCGGTTTGAAAAAGACATTTTGATTATTATTAGACTGGTTTTAGACTGTTTATCGTGCACAGGACGTTTTAACTATTATCGGGCACTGACTCAACCAGATGCCCAACTGGACAGGGCAATAGGTTTTTTTCGGGATAAAAAGAAGAGAAGGGTTAATTGACTTTTAATGTGGATCTCCGATGAAAACATGCCATTGATGGTTATTAAGTGGAGTTTTTTATCAGAAAAAGAACCAGATGGTTGACGAATGTATGTTAATAAAGTGAAACGTGTTAATCAAACAGAGTTTTTTATTTGTTGTAAAAATTCCCCCCAGTTACAAAAATTCCCCCTTCTGAGGGCTGCGGGCCCCTTCCCCCAAAGTAGCATGAGGGCCCTGTGTCATATCATTCCAATATATCACTTAACCACCTAGCTGTACTGTCTAGGTCCAATATCAGTTGTATACCCTATAGTATGTAGGTCCAATATCAGCTACCTACCCTGTACTGTCTAGGTCCAACATCAGACGCATACCCTGTACTGTCTAGGTCCAACATCAGTCGCCTACCCTATACTGTGTAGGTCCAATATCAGCTACCTACCCTGTACTGTCTAGGTCCAATATCAATCGCCTACCCTATACTGTCTAGGTCCAATATCAATCGCCTACCCTATACTGTCTAGGTCCACTATCAGCTACCTACCCTGTACTGTCTAGGGCCAATATCAGTCGCCTACCCTATACTGTCTAGGTCCAATATCAGTCACATACCTGTTGTCTAAGGTCCAACATCAGTCGCATACCCTGTACTGTGTAGGTCCAGTATCAGTTACCTACCCTGTACTGTCTAGGTCCAATATCAGTTAGGCCAAAACAAAAATATGTTGTTTCCTGTACTTGGCTGTAAAATAAATTGGGTAGGTAGGTAGGTATGGGCATTATTATGGCTCCCCCACACAAAGTGTGGTAGGGGAGCCATATTGATTTTGTGCTTTCTGTCTGTTTCTCTGTCTGTAGGTCTGTCTGTGTCACAAACGATGTCCGATCAATAACTAGAGAATGGTTGGACCTAGGGTCCTCAAACTTGGAAGGATGGTTGGTCATGACAAGTAGATGACCCCTATTGATTTTGGGGTCACTAGGTCAAAGGTCAAGGTTGCGGTGACATTGACTATCAAAACGATGTCCGATCAATAACTAGAGAATGGTTGGACCTAGGGTCCTCAAACTTGGAAGGATGGTTGGTCATGACAAGTAGATGACCCCTATTGATTTTGGGGTCACTAGATCAAAGGTCAAGGTTGCGGTGACATTGACTATCAAAACGATGTCCGATCAATAACTAGAGAATGGTTGGACCTAGGGTCCTCAAACTTAGAAGGATGGTTGGTCATGACAAGTAGATGACCCCTATTGATTTTGGGGTCACTAGGTCAAAGGTTAAGGTTGCAGTGACATTGACTATCAAAACAATGTCCGATCAATAACTAGAGAATGGTTGGACCTGGGGTCCTCAAACTTGGAAGGATGGTTGGTCATGACAAGAAGATGACCCCTATTGATTTTGAGGTCACTAGGTCAAAGGTTAAGGTTGTGGTGACATTGACTACCAAAACGATGTCCGATCAATAACTAGACAATGGTTGGACCTAGGGTCCTCAAACTTGGAAGGATGGTTGGTCATGACAAGTAGATGACCCCCTATTGATTTTGGGGTCACTAGGTCAAAGGTCAAGGTTGCGGTGACATTGACTATCAAAACGATGTCCGATCAATAACTAGAGAATGGTTGGACCTAGGGTCCTCAAACTTGGAAGGATGGTTGGTCATGACCAGTAGATGACCCCTATTGATTTTGGGGTCACTAGGTCAAAGGTCAAGGTTGCGGTGACATTGACTATCAAAACGATGTCTGATCAATAACTAGAGAATGGTTGAACCTAGGGTCCTCAATCTTGGAAGGATGGTTGGTCATGACCAGTAGATGACCCCTATTGATTTTGGGGTCACTAGGTCAACAGTCAAGGTCGCGGTGACCTTGACTCAACAGTCAAGGTCGTGGTGACCTTGACTCAACAGTCAAGGTCGCGGTGACCTTGACTATCAGAACGATGTCCGATCAATAACTAGAGAATGGTTGGACCTAGGTCCTCAAACTTGGAAGGATGGTTGGTCATGACCCAGTAGATGACCCCTATTGATTTTTTTTTGTTTAATTTTTGTTTAATTTTTTTAATTTTTTAATTTATTTTATTTTTGCATTAAAAGTTTTAGGGGTTGCCCCTTAAAAAAATAGAGTCGGTCGGGTTACCTGAACCACACAGATTTTTTATGTCGACTTACTGATACAGATAGTAGATACAGTCACAGGATTACGATCTCGGATCAATAGAGAACGGTTGGACCTAGAGTTGTCAATTATGCCTGTTCGGGCGAGTGGGGGAGCCATACGTTTTTGTCCCATGGACAATAACAATTTCTAGTTTCTTTCTTTTTTTATTCTCATATTCTAGACTATATAATAATTTATATATTACTTATTTGAAATCAAGAACACAAGTTTCCAGAACAGTTCATGATCACTCCACTATTATGAATTAATATGAAACATCCAGAAAAAGAAAAAAAAACACAGTAAAAAGTTGTTGGATCGGGGGTTTAAAAACAGCGGGCAGGTCGGGCTACAGGAAACAAAACACTTTTTTGTTTATGCCATACCTATACCCTGTACTGTCTAGGTCCAATATCAGTTACCTACCCTGTATGCTCTCTTGTCCAGTATCTAGATCCAGTATCAGTTACTACCCTGTGTTGAAGTACACACAAACAGATATTCAGGCATTCCAACCTTGACATGATCAGGTGGTCATGGGCATTCTGAATGGTTCAATACATACAGCTAATAGTGTCAACAGCTTTAAATCAAATAAAAGAACATTGCAATAAATAAAGAACAAACTGAAATTTCAGTTTAAATAGAGGGGGAAATGTGGGGGCTGTAATTTGTTGGGGACTACTTTTTGGGGTTGTAGGGTTGGGGATTATAATCTGTTCCAAATTTTCTGACATCCAAAACAAAATTATGAGCATATTTCAGACTAACAAAATATTAAATTGGTACTTTCAGTTTCAGCAGTTCAAAGTGTGCACTTTGACAATTTATTGGGTAGGAGAAGTGTGGGAAGTAGGCAGTAAATTCTTTCTCTTCCTCCTATCCCCCACCAACACCACTCACCAATCTCCACTCTCACAGCTATGAATTATGGTAGGTATACTCACCATTGAGCAAATGTCACCATAATATGTTACATTTTAGATAAACTTTCTAATGGAAATGTATCCAAAACAAAACAATATTAAGAAAGTTAGATGGGGAAATGTTGTTTACCAAAAAAAACTTTTAATTAAATTGTGAAAAAAAAGACAACCATTGTTGTGAAAAAAATGACCAATTTTGAATTGTTATAAGTAGCCGATTTTCGGCCGCTGTTTTAGAAGGAAAAAAGTCCTGATTGCAGCCTTGTTGACAGGTTACAATACACTGGTATAAGGAATACAGTTCAACAGGAATTAATCATGGTGAGCAAGAGTTCCCCTTTAATTCAACACAATATACACACACAATGTACACACAGTGGAGAAATGTTTAGTGGAGAAAGGTCGTTGGCCTTATTTATGAGGAATCCACTGATAAAGAAGTGGTTGTTTTGCAATCTATTATCATGTATATAGTTCAATGGAAACTATTCAGTAATTAGATGTCATGGACCTTAGATGATGTGGTCAGTTAAATTTTTTTTTTTTAGAAAACATGGCAAATACTTTTTTAAACAGGTCTTTAAAAAGTTGTGGCTTGTGTTAACTGAGTGAAGTAATTAATTCTTTAGTCACTGGTTCATTTATTAAAGGCTTTTTTTTTCTCTCCTTATAGAGACCATCTAAGGGAAACGAGCGAAAGTGCGTACACATCTTGTAGACAGTCATTTGATAGAACATGTGTTGCACGTAAACGGAAGGGAACGTCCAAAGTTATCCAAATGACGACTGTCGCATTAAACTGCATGGAACTAGAGCGTCTACATACAGGCGGGATGATACATTCAGGGAACGAAGGTAGGTACCTCCATTTTGATCGTGTGTAATGGGTTCTCTATCAATGGCATTAATTGTATTTGTCATGCATTAAAATTAGTGTCTCGACTTGTTAATTCAGTTTATTACATTTCTATGGGTGAAAGATTGGGATTTCTCAGTGAAAGAATATTCATAATCGCTAAATAATAACTCAGCACACAAAAATAACTAACCGACGTTGAGTAATGACTTGGTGACGTCGACGTATAGGATAAATAATAAATGATCTGCCATAGTTTTAATATATTATTGGTGCAATATAATCTCCAGTTAGTAACAACCATTACACAACAGGCGTTTTATGTGAGCCTAGAATTTATCATTTAATTTAGAATCTAGGCTAATAAAAAAGAAATGAATGAATATATTACTATTAAAGGTGTTATTTTCTGATGTATGATATGTTTTATATGTTTTATGTGCTGAACTCTCCGAGCTAGGCATGCATGACTATCCCCAGCTATGCTTGCATGACAAACATGATAAATGTAATAATTTCTATATATACTGAAAGGAAAAAGAAACGCGACACGGGAATTTCCGCTATATATTGTATGTACGATATGCTGCTGTTAATCAAATGGTACATGGCTACGTAAGATCTTTCCTTTCGGAAAAAAGACTAAAACAACACGTAACACAGCAAATAGTATTCCTACAAAGTTTCATTATTGACAGAATATGCGTTGGGATCAAACTTAGGATGCAAAATTTTGTAAACTCTTTATGTTAAATGCAGTACTGAACTGGCTCAATTTTTCAAAGAGGAACTTCAACATTTATGAATTGCTTGTTACAACATGTACTGTGATCAAAACGTCTACAACATCACAGTTGTGTCCTTTCTTTTAACTAACTGCAGCATTTTTTTTTAAACAGCTTGGGATAACCTTGGAATACATATGGAATTAAGTTTGCAATATGTACAATATATAGCGGAAATTCCCGTGGTGCGTTTCTTTTTCCTTTCAGTATAGTATACCTAGTTAGCTGTCACATAACATATCATACACAACAAGTTTGATAGGAAAGAATTAATTTTTAGTACAACAAAGGCACCAAACAACACCTTAGTAATATTCATCCATTGCTTTTATATTACCCTAGATCCAGTTTTAACAACATCAAGATTGTCGTCGTGCATCCCTTTAACTTATAATTTCAAGTCTGAAAAATTATTTGTTTGTTTGTATGGTGTTTTACGTCAGTTTTAACACATGTAAGGTTATAATATGACGGTCGATTTTTTATGTTGGAGGCAAACCACCCACTTTTCCTGGGTATAGAACCAGTACTGTACACCGTATATAGAACCAGTACTGTACACCTTCCACCATCTGTAGCAATCAACACTTCCTCACAAGTTGAGCTCCCAGAGGGATTCGAACCCGCAGCGGTGAGAGGCGAAGGTTTACAACGCAACTTCGTTAACCATTCGGCCATGGAGACTTCAGTTTTAATTGTCTTGAATGACTGATCAGCAGCCAGACATTGTAAACCCTGATCAGTTACAGTATTTATACTTAATGATTTGCAAATATTATGTAAGTTATGTAGATGCCACCAGTTAATAATAAAATCAGGATTGCCATATGTATCTCTCTTTCGGCAGAAATGTGCTGTTAATTGATCTGTCACGGTAACAGATGTGCGCATGCGGTTAATGTTTGTCATGTCGTGACAAAAAAAATGCATGTAAACCAGGTATGAGGTATTAATAGAGCATAACATGCTTAAATGGCTACCAATTAATATGCAATTGATCGAAAAGTTGAAACAGAGAGGCAGGGGGTTGGCGTTTATTAGGGATTGATCGTTATCAATAAATAATGTTGAACCTATAATGTCACAAAGGTCCAGCTAAGCGAATAGAATTGAATTGAATGTTGTTTATATAACGGCTTATCAACAAAAATAGTTCCTTCTGTGTTGCATTAGCCTTAACTTTTCGCTTATAAAACACAAAATAACTGCGTTGACAAACATTACACAATTACCATTATTGACTATTTATTAAATATAGACAAGCTTTTTTTGCTCTATGCGTTTTTCTCAAGATTTGCCTGGAGTGAGGTTAATGTTCTACCAGTGATGGATAGCCACAGAAAACTACTCAAATTAGTGTCAAAAGACAGGGTTGCCACATCTCATACTTGTACTAGTAATATCCTGCCAGTAATGGGTGTCAAAACAGGGTTGCCACACAATATCTTGGAAAAATACTCTGTGTACCAGTAATATCTACCAATAATGGTTGTCAAAACAGGGTTGCCACAGTTTTTTGGAAAACTACTTTCTCTTGTACCAGTAATATCCTACCAATAATGGTTGTCAAAACAGGGTTGCCACAGTTTCTTGGAAAACTACTTATTCTTATACCAGTAATATCCTACCAATAATGGTTGTCCAAACAGGGTTGCCACAGTTTCTTGGAAAACTACTTATTCTTGTACCAGTAATATCCTACCAATAATGGTTGTCCAAACAGGGTTGCCACAGTTTCTTGGAAAACTACTTCCTCTTGTACCAGTAATATCATACAAATAATGGTTGTCAAAACAGGGTTGCCACAGTTTCTTGGAAAACTACTTCCTCTTGTACTAGTAATATCCTACCAATAATGGTTGTCAAAACAGGGTTGCACAGTTTCTTGGAAAAATACTTCCTCTTGTACCAGTAATATCCTACCAATAATGGTTGTCAAAACAGGGTTGCCACAGTTTCTTGGAAAACTACTTCCTCTTGAACTAGTAACATCCTGCCAATAATGGTTGTCAAAACCGGGTTGCACACAATATCTTGGAAAAAATCTCACTCTTGTACTAGTAATATCCTACCATTAATGGTTGTCAAAACAGGGTTGCCACAGTTTCTTGGAAAAATGCTTACACTTGTACCAGTAATATCCTACAAATAAAGGTTGTCAAAACAGGGTTGCCACAGTTTCTTGGAAAACTACCTCCTCTTGAACTAGTAATATCCTACCAATAAGTCAAAACAGGGTTGCCACACAATATCTTGGAAAAATTCTCACTCTTGTACCAGTAATATCCTACCAATAATGGTTGTCAAAACAGGGTTGCCACAGTTTCTTGGAAAAATGCTTACACTTGTACCAGTAATATACTACCAATAATGGTTGTCAAAACAGGGTTGCCACAGTTTCTTGGAAATATACTTACACTTGTACCAGTAATATCCTACCAATAATCGTCAAAACAGGGTTGCCACAGTTTCTTGAATACTTGCACTTTTACCAGTGTTAGAACCTGTAGCATGACAGAAACTTAGGGATCACTTTGTCTATCGTCTGTGGTCGTCCGTCGTACATTTCCAGTAACTACTCTGACTTTCATCTTGGCAGAGTTATGCCCTTTCATAAAAACTTTAACCTGCAACCTAATCAAGCTCATAACTGGGTGAAATAAGCACATGGTCGGCGACACAAGTGTTCCGTGGAAAACCCTTCCAGTTTACATAAGATTAATAACAAACCTACTTTTGAAATCATTTATACCAAGTAAGAGGCTGCTATTGAACAAGGTTATCTAGTGTGAACCCTGCCTGTAGTGCCGGCACATCATTGAGGGATGTCACGGGATGTCAGCAAGAAGGGGAAGTGGGTCTCTTTTAAATATCCCAGTATGTGTAAGGTGGATTTTTTTTACGCTTTATTATAATTGTTTTAAAAGATCAACAGATCAACAGATCAACACTGGTTTCAATATATAAAAATAAAAATATAATTACTCATCCTCTTAATTACTAATACATTATTTACCCATTATTTATAGTTTAACTTAATACAAAGTTGAGTTGCATGGAAGAACAATTTAAAACACATTTTTTCTGATATAAACCATTTGGTTTTGGACAGCCTGAGCTTTACTGTGATGTTCAGGACACTCACCTTTGACATAATCAGGGAGAACTCCTTGAAACAGACTATCAAGCAAACCAGTGAATGACCTGATGGTCATCACCTCAATTGCATGTATAGTCCATATCAGCTTGGACAACAGCTGTATTTTATGGCCATTTAAAGACAGATTGAGGATTTTAAAAAGAGCAAAAAAAGGTTGTATATCAGGTTTTTGTGTCCATGTATCAATGAGTAATGATGATTGTTTTTGTTCTGGTTGGAGTCAATGTCCTTTTAGTTCTTTATAATCCAGGCTAAGATGTGAAATTAGTGAATATAAATGAGGGTACCAACCCCACTCCCCCTGGCATCTGGAGTACTGGCTTTTTTTGGGCATGGCATCTGGAATACTCTCTAACAGAGGGTTGACATCTGGAATACTATTTGAACCATGTGCGGCCGAGCTCTCTAGAGGGGTCCGGGGGAATGCTCTGAAATGGCATTTCCAGCAATCTGAGACACAAATTAGCATTTTTTGGATGGAAAAAAAAATTGTTTGAGAAAAATACGGCGTACGCGAATGAAAAACTGCGATGTCGGCGTACCACAACCCTGCGTACGGAATACTGGCTAATATGGGTCGGAATCCGGCGTACGAAAAGGGGGTCGGTACACTCATATATAGCAGACCTCTATTATGGTTTGAGTTCTAGCAAAGTGTTTGTACACCCCTTCTTTTGTTTCCAGTACCATAGCAAATGACTAGAACAAATTTCAACCTCCACTCCCCCTGCTAGTTCAATTTATGGCAGTCCCCACCTGCTAGTTCACTTGATGTCAATTGACTAACTTTATACAATAAGGATCGGTCTTGAGTGTTTTATCAAAAATATTGCTGATGTTAGACAATTAATTGTATTTCACAAAAAAAAAGATTTTTTTTTTATATAAACTAAACTTTCTCTTATGTGCATTTATTTGTAAAAGTTGAGTTATGTCCCTTTGTTTCTTAGCTGATTTTTGTCCTACTTGGTATGTCTGGAATCACCCAACAGTGATTCAAGTTTGTTGAAGTAACATGTGATATATTCATTTACATATTCTGACTATGGGGTCATCTGAACCTTAGAGATCATCCAGTCTCTTTTCTGTTCTAAAAAGGTTAATTAAATTAATGTTTTGTTTCATAATGTACATGATCAACTGCTGCAGTGGCATAGGGATAACAAACACTGTGAGTTCTAAACAAATTAAGATTGCCATATATTGTGTCCCTTTAAAACCTCGCTTCCTACTGAGCCCCTCAACCCTTGAAACAGACCATACACATGCAGTGATACACTGAAGATAAAGTTCATTTCAGGTTATGGTTTGATTTCTGGTCAATGAACTGAGATACTGGTCAGGTCGACTTTGCTCTGTTCTATTCTGATAACTCCTGTCACTGAACTTGCAGGCAGTGTTATAGGCTAGTAGAAACAGACTGTAGATCAGAAATTGTAGGGGTCATTTAAGGTAACAGTCAGTTGAGATAAGTGATGGTCAGCTGTGTTTATTGAAACAAGGTATAATGGTATAGGGTCATTTCAGGTGACAGAGTGGCAAAATTCACTGTAATCTTACAACTTATACAAAAAAAATGGCTCATTGCCCTAAATCGAGAACCAATACATAGATCCGCTCTGTCAATAAAACATATATAAGACCATGCCGGTTGACCAATTAAAACCACATGAGGTATTTACCCCGTTACATAAGCACATGCTGTCCCACAAACAAACATTTTACACAATACATGGTAATTTTTGTGGCCAAATTTGAGCTTGGACAATGGTGGGCGTGGGTTTATCGATTTGTACTGATCTGTGTATTCTTTGAATTTTGTGCTGTAAATAAAAGTCTCCGTCTTGGACAGATGGACGCAGGTGTACATAGGTGTGTTGGCCTGTCGGTACCTCTTCAGTCGGCTTAATTAAATCCTGTCGGCTCATAGGCAGCTTTAGTAGACATCTATAATCTACCTGGAAATTAATACTGTTTACCATAATTTCCCTAATTGTAGCACCTCCCTTAATAGCAATGCCCCCAACCTTTTTAAAAAAATAATAATGAAAGTAATTAAATTACTTGAAAATTCAATAAATTTTCGATCTTTTGTATCCAAAATTTAAAAAAAAGAATTTTTGTATAAGGCTCTTTTTTTTATACAGTGGTAAAAAAATCGTGACGATGACGATGCAAATTAATTATTATACCAGTCCCGTCGCTTAGCAATGACCGTTTCCGTTTTCGATTTTCAACGCATACGTCTCGTTGGCATTGAAAGTTGTCGATTTGAAGTTCGCTTTTCTCATCAGAATCAAGCATACAAAGTCAAAAACGTACATAAATCTCAAGATAAATGTTTTAATGTAATTGTTGCGAAGAAATAAATTCAAAATCTATTGAATATTGTGTTATACACGCATTTTACCTGCGACCCACATTCGCGGTTTACACAACCTGTTCGTCATTTGCATTCAATATTATCATCATGCTTGGTTTTTTAAAGCATATTTCACCTAGCCATAAGCTTGATTCTTACAAATTTTACGTTTGTCTGAAATGCGAAGGTTAAATATTATTTTAAAACTAAGATAGATGATAGATGTTCTACAATTCGGAAGATTTCAATGGATGAAAATATAATATTTTTGGAAGGGGTTTCCCCGGAATACATATCACGTAATACCTCTATTTTTAAACTTCCAATCAAAATTAAGCGCAATTTCGAGAAGCAGATCGACCTATTGCTAATATCTCGTGTTGTTTACTTAAGCTACTGTAGACCGCATTGCACTCGACAGTTACACCAAGACGATTTGGGGTAGGAATTTGGGAGTTCTCCCGGAATCCTTAACATTTTATGATGACACAGTACCTGTATCTGCAGCTCTTTATGTGTACCAAAGAAACACAACACAAACAATATACTTGTTTTATGCAACAGTCAACTTAGTCTTTAATGCTGGTGGTATATATATAATTTGAAACACTGCATGGTACATTGAGGCCTTTAAAAAAAAAAAAAATCCGACCTACTGACCCCCCCGTTTTTTGTGCATGTAACAGGAAACAAACCTCTTTTTTTTTAGGCTAAATTATAACCCAAATAAAAAAAGAAATTTTGCACAGCGCTACTTATGATTATGGAAAATATCCTACATTTTTATTGAACTTGACAAAATAATATGTAAAATCTTTCACTGGTTTTAAGAGATACAGTCATTTTGAGTGGTTACAAGAAACTGTTGTAATAAAGAACAGGATACACTAGTTCTGCACTGACTGCTTAATTTTTGACCACTATAAGCCCTCATTACATGGATATTTCGACAATAAAACACGTTTAAAAACATGTTTTATTGCAAAAAAGCGATAACCTATTTAAAATTACCTATGGTTTTAATTTTTGCAGCAAACTTTTTAAACTGAATTAAGGTATTATTTCATACCCCAGCCAACCCTATTTTTGCTTCTTGGAGAAGAGATTGGATTGGGTATGAAAATTAATGCTCGGACCACATACTGTGTAATGATGCAGCTATATTCACCTTTTAATCACATGGCCACAAAAGAATTTGAATTGAATTGACAAGGCTGGTATCACAAATATATAACCAGTAATTAAGCCATTGGGCAATTAAATTACTTTGAATGTAGGTTGTCGTGTGAAAGCCAGTTGTGTGTGTGTAGTTCTAAGGTTTATAATCCCTCCGCCATTTTACCATACTACAACCCAACATCAAAAAGGCATAGGCATACTAGTCGCAACCCCGTGTGAGGGCCATTAAAACTTCAAATAATATATTTTACTACTGTTTTAAAGTCATATATTGCGTGCTTGAATTCGACTGAATAATATTTCCGTGTTTAATTTTTTTTTGAGAAGTTTTAAGTGAATTGACACTTATAAGGTAACCCCTGCTATATTTGATTTCATATATTATAAATGTGATGTACAGTATTGACAAATAGCGTCTCCGTGGTCAAATGGTTAACAACATTGTGTTGTAAACCTTTGCTTCTCATCGCTGCGGGTTCGAATCCCACTGGGAGCTCGACTTGTAAGTGAGGAAGTGTCGATTCTTATGGATGGCGGGAGGTGACCGTGTACATTACTGGTTCTTCCCACGAAAAGCGGGTGGTCTGCCTCCACCACAAAAAAAAAATGACCGTCATTTATAACCTTACATGTGTTGAAACTGACGTAAAACACCATACAAACAGTATTGACAAAAATATCCAAATAAAATTCATCAATATATTTTTAACAGGTTCAGCAAATAAAATTGAAAATTGAAAATAAATAATCAGTTTGATAATTGGATAATACATACAGTGACTGCTTTGAAGAACGTGTCAAACATTTGAGCAAATTATAATGAAAAATAAACGTTTTAGTAGCATTTAAAATCAGGGGACTTACACCTGCTGTCTAGTGTATATGGTGGTGTCAGATGCAGCAGCCTGGAATTCACCAACCATTCTTCAAACTATTCTTAGAATTGAGCTCAAGTGCTGAAAATTCGTTTACAAATATTTCCATGACCTTCAAAGATAAACAATCATATGAAGTTGTTATATATTAGTATGCATCATATTCATACATAGCAGCTTGTTATGTATGTTTATTCTGTAAACTTATAGAAATATGTGTGATTGAAATGTTCATACTTGAGCTTAAGTCTAAGAATATTCTCAAGAATGGTTGGTGAATTCAATGGACACTTTTTATGTTATATAATAATATTATTGTAAATGGCCTTTAAGTGTCTTTAAAATGGGAATTTACCTTTGTATAATGTCTTGCAGTAACAGTTTAAAGGGACATATGGCAATCTTCAGTTTTATTCAAATATTAAAATTTGCTCCTCGGTTTAGTTATCCTGCGTCATTTTGACTTTAAAACTGCTTGCATATAATTAAATAAAAACTTGAGATTTAAACTTTCTTCACTATTTTACCAAATTTTTAAATATATTACTGGTGCAATATTATAAAAAGTTAGTAATATGTAAAAATAATTTGCTTTGAACTATTCTAACAATTAATACTAATGATTGAACAAATGCAAGTTGAGAGGAAAACTAACGGGACGCCGTCAGTTTTTAAAAAAATCAAGATTGCCGTGTGTTCCTTTAAGGCACCAACCCTCCAACTAATGGTAAAATTACATTAAAATAATGTTTATCAAAACTAATCAAAAGTATAGGTTTATTCTTGAATTCTTAAAATATCCAAGGAAGATTAGTATAAACTAATTGGGTCACCCTCGATAAATAAAGACTTTCAATTCAATTCAATAAATATGCATGAAATGAATTATGAGTTGGTAACTCTTAATTCAATGCTACAGTTTTGGGGTTTTGACTAGCTGGTTAAAGCTGGTGTAACAATATTGTCTATGGATTATCAAAACGTAAGTAACAGATGTACCTCATCATCACTAGGTTTAGGATCCCTGTACATCTGTTGTAAAATGTACCTGTTGGTGATGGGATAGCTACCTTAAGATGACAGAACAATTGGAATGACTTTCCCTGTCAGTTTCGTCCATTTTAACAGCTTTATACAAGATACAAGAATATTTTTTATTTCAAGTCGATTTTTACAAACAAATATAACATTAGCTCTATGAGCTATTTTCCAACAGAACATTTGTAAACATAAAAACATATAATATATAAGCTAAAATAGAAAGAGCATGGGGTTAAAATATAATTATTAACACGTTATTTAAAACATACAATCTGGGATCTTATATTATTAACATAGCCCAGATAAAATCATTTTTGAAAAAGTTAAAACACATTAAAAAACAGAATTTAGGCACATTTTAAGCACATTTTAAGCACATTTAAGCATACACACATTAAAATAATTATTCTAAGCACACATGCATAATACATAGAAAAAGTCAACCACTAGAGATTAAGTACATTCATATATTATTAGATTTGTATTGGGATATATGCACGAATTCTTTACGTATTAATATTGCGCGACTTTAGGAGCATACTCATTTTTAAATTAGAACAATAAAATAGATAGTAACATTCAATTTTCACCAAAAACATTCATTTGAAACAAACATACCCTCATGAAAATATAACATAACATAACATAATTTTATTCAGCATTAAACCACTATACAATAGTTTATAGCCTACATATAAATCTGAAAATACAAAAGTCTGTCTCTCCCTTTCATGGTGACATATCCATCAACAATATATAATACGTTTTACTTGGAGGAAAGTAAATTTGTATGTTTTATATTAACATATAATATGGTGCCTGAATATTGGCTTAACCACTGTCTGAAATTTAACTGAACATTGTCTGATTCTTGGCTGAACAGACGTTATTTCGCGTTATTTGGCCTTGTCTGAATAATTACTTAAATTGGAACATATCCAGACAAAATTCAGACTGAAACTCATCTGAATCTTCAGGGTTTATTCAGACTAAATTCAGACTGAAAAGTGTCTGAATTCTAAATCTCTCAGAAGGTTAAGAAAGATTCAGAAAATGGTGCAGACACTATTCAGACTTTTATTCTGAAAAGTTGCTTAAACCACTGTCTGAAATTTTACTGAACATTGTCTGATTCTTGGCTGAATAGACGTTATTTGGCTTTGTCTGAATAATTACTTAAATTGGAACATATCCAGAAAAAATTCAGACTGAAAATCATTCGAATCTTCAGAGTTTATTCAGACTATATTCAGACTGAAAAGTGTCTGAATCTCTCAGAAGATTTTAAAGAAGATTCAGAATTATTTTTAAACCCTACATGTACATGACATTTCCTTGAATTACTCCAGTTTTGTTTTTGAACTGTTCATGAACATAACTGTTCCAGAAAAGTTTAAGAACTTGATGCAATTTTGAAGGCAGCCATTTAACATGTTGTTCATGAATAATTCATCATTTAAGCCACTGGAGCAATTCACTAATTTAACCTACATACCAGTTAAAGAACAATTCATTAATTGAACCTTCAGAAGGCCTGGTCATACTTGCTGAAATGTTACATATGATACTGAAATGAAATAATATCTGCAGTGCTGAATAACATTTTTCTGTCAGAAACAAAAAAAGAAAGTTAATCCGTGAAAACACATGACAATAGGGGTTTCATTTTGAAATACTGAAAGTTCATCTTTTAAAAACAACTATTAAATGCACAAGATGTTTTGACACAATAAGTAATTTAAGTATTATCACAAAACACTTCCATTTAATCATTAAATTGTGCAGGCACAATCTTCAGTTGTGCCCATTTTTCCGTCAAAATCTCAAAAGATGGTGTATGCATTTTATTTGCAATCTTTGTCAGAATCACACTCAGTTGTCATCATGAGTAAAACAATCCATTTTTCTTTCCAAACTACTAAACTAAAAGATATCTTCATAAAACTTGCTACACATATCAAGGTAGTGGTCATGTGGTGTATTTTGATATATATAAACTTCTAACATCTATACATGTATATTTGGCAATTTTCAAACAAATAGACATAATTACAAGTAAAATACAGGTAATGTCAAAATTTTTGATTTTTTTTACCTACTTTTTTTGCAAATATAAATGAAGACGTGGGCTTTTAAACTCCAGATAATGTTATTATATTAAAATGTTCATGAAATAATGATTATCATCTATTTGTTTGTTAATAATGGGCAAGACACTTTCCCTCCGTCGGATGGGGACGTAAATCGGCCGGTCCCGTGTATCGGTCTATCCTCCGAGCACGTTAAAGAACCATAGGAATCTATTCGATAATAAGAGTAGGGCAGGTTCCCGGATTCCTATGTATCCTTCCCCTCTCTCTGGGGCGGCTCTAAAAAACCTATACTGTGTTGATGAGCCGTTAAACAACATTCAATTCAATTCAATTGTTTGTTAATACTAATTATAATATAGATTTGTTTAATTAATGAAGTCTGAACTTTTCAGACTTTAGGTGGCTCATTCATTCAATCTGAACAGTTTTGACAGTTCTGATTTATTTTTCAGCATTTAAAGAAAGTAAAAAAATGTTTCTAATTATTTTGTATGGATCTTTTTTATTTGTCTGAACAGTTTAGACCTTAAGATGTTTCTTTACCTTAACACAGACAGATTCAGACTTTACTTTATATAATAAAATATCTAAGTCTGAAGAGTTCAGAAAGTGTTCAGTTTATATTCAGAAGATGTATTATCTGAAATTGTCTGAATCACTTGTGAAGAGTTCTGAATCTTTTTCTGAACTGTTCAGAAAGTGTTCAGTTCATATTCAGAAGATGTATAATCCCAAATTGTCTCAATGACATCTGAAGAGTTCAGAGTATTTTTTCTGAACTGTTCAGAAAGTGTTCAGGTTATTATATCCATAAGATGTATAATCTGAACTTGTCTGAATCACATCTGAAGAGTTCTGAATCTTTTTCTGAACTGTTCAGATGCTGCAGACAATTATCAGAACAGTGATTTTATGTTTATCCAAAATTCAGATGGTAATTTTGTGTTCAGACACATTCAGACAGTGCTCAGACATGATTAAGATAGTTTCAGATAAAATTCAGAAACCCTGGTTCACGAGGGAATGTTCGTTACATCGTGGGAAATTTCACAATGAAATCAACATTGTTTACATCACGTGAGAAAAGTGCACCAATCACGAATGAGTATACATTACACACCCAATACTACACGTCAGTATGACCGAATATTTACATTTCATTTTACATTGAAAGTAAACGGAGGTTGTAAATGCGTACGCAATAAATACATTTACATCTAGCTTTAGATGCAGTTTCGATATGAGAATAATTTTGTATACTATTGAATTTTGAGATGTTAATACTAACTCTTTAATGGACCTAAAAGTCGCCCTTTCTCTAATCTTTCATCATAAAAACCATTTGCCCGTTTATTTAAACAGTCAATATACCAATCTCAAAAATGAAAACACTATACAGACTATAGCCTTTATTATCGCATTATTATGAATGCACTATGCATTATACATTTACTATACAGTGCAAAAACTGTGGCCGTGAACTTTATTTCAACCGGTCTAAGTATGTGCAGTGTGGAAGGTACACTGCACTACTCAGGCATTGAACCTGCATAATAAAGGTGTTTGCACATGTATTGTGTGTTTGCACATGTATTGTGCATAATAGCATTTCCTGGTATTTGAACCCATGTTATGTATGTGCATTGTGGTACGCTTACGCTCAGGTGATTGAACCTGCATAATAAAGTTGTATGTGCATGTATTGTGCATGATAGCATTGTCCGGTATTTGAACCCATGTTATGAATAGTGCATTTATATAGATTGATTGTGTATGAAAATGCTCTTTAGAAGGTTGTTGTTTCTTGTTGTAAATAATCTGTTTTCGTTGACAACTTGACAGTCATGGGCATGTTGATTTTAAAAATGGTCAAAATAGGGACAAGCAAGGTTTTAGACAAGCCTAAAAAGGCTGCCGAGAAGTAAATAAACATGACTGTGGGCCTGTGAACTGATAGGAATGCAAACAGTTGTTTGTATGGTTAATGAAAATCTGAGAGTTATCAAGCTGAAATAAGCTGTTTTTCGAAGAATAAGAGAGTTTATTTACTCGCTCGGCGTCGGCGTCCCACATCAAGGTTTGCGTGTAAGCTGCGTTTACAAGTCTATCTCTCTTATATTTCTTATCCTAGCACAACCAAATTTGGCCATGAGCTTCTTTATAGCATTATCTTAAGGACTGCACAAGTAATTTTGGTTCCTGTAACCCCTGGGCTACCATGGAACCCAAATTCTGATTAAAATGTGTCTCATTTCACATCAAACTTTGCGTGTAAGCTGTGTTTACAGGTCTATATCTCTTACATTTATTGTCCTAGCTCGACTAAATTTGGGGACTGCTTTCCTTATAGCATGTTGTAAAGGGTTGCGTAAGTAATTTTGTCTTCTCCAAATTCTGGGCGCTCATGGAACCCAAATTGTGATGGCCCATAATATGTGCAATGAAAACAGATCAAGGTTTGTGTAAGCTGTAAGCTGTTATTAACTATATCTCTTGAAATATTTTTCTTATGTCACCCAAATTGGGATTTCTTATAGCATTATTCCCCCCCCACTCCCCATCCCCACCTACTCCCCATCCCCACACCCTATCATTGCCACCACCCAAATGTTTATTTTTTTGTTTTTCTCTGAGAGATTTTTTTTCATATCTCTGTTGTTTTGTTTTATCAATTTGTTTGCACCCCACCAACCATCCCCCACCCCACCACCCCCCAACGACCTGATCTACACCTATATCAATGATGCACCCCACCCCACCTCCCCCATCCCCCATACATTCCCAACCCAATCACCACCATCACTAAAATGTTTTTTGTTTGTTTTTTACGTATCTATGTGTTGTTATTTATTGTGTTTTCATTTTATCTTCCATTATTTTGATATTAATATTTAAATTTGAACGCAATCATTATTTACATATAAAACAATTTAGATTAAATTCAGATACGCAGAAATAATGAGCACACAATAAAGAATTGCTAGATTCTCATCCCCTCCCGCCCGAGTTGCCTTTCGACCACAAATTTCTTTAAAATGACAATAAGTTTGGATTAAAAGGGATAAAAATAAAACTAAAATTTCACACCCTGCCCCAAATTTTACTACAATTTGTATGAGATTCTAACTATAATTTTATATCGGAGTTACTATGCCCCCCCCCCCCCCCCCCAACCCCCCAACCCCCCTCAAACCCTTTTCTGATGGAATATACTGGCTACATAATTATTTATTATTCTCTGAAAAATCGAATAGTCGAGCTACGCTGTTCTCCGAAAGCTCTTGTAATCAAATGCAATAATTACGCAATGGTTGCGTCAATAGTGTTCACTGTGAAACTTGGCCAAGGTCTTACTGATATAATCCTTAATGATAGTTAAAAAAATTAACAACACAAACTTTTTAACATTTCGGCTTTTCAGAATTTAATTTTCTAATATAATCATTTAAATGCAAATTGATAAAACATAAAAAATCCCCCACAGGCCTCTCCCCCCCTCCCCAGCACCCCACTCCACCCTCACTCTCTGGCTTCTGGAAGTGTTATAATGCCATGATGTATATTGATCATAGCTAAGGATTAAAGAGGATTAACCTACATCTACTGGATTTTAACTTGGTTACTTCTAGACTTAAGCGCAAATATGTATCCTATTATGTGTGTCAGGATTCATGTCAGAGTAATTTATCTTGTAAGATATGGCTTCTGGGAGGCCATGATGTATATTGATCATAGCTAAGGATTAAAAAAGATTAACCTATACCTACTGGATTTTAATATAAGCCAGAACTATCACTGTTCACAGGTGATGAATACCCCCGCTTTTTATCAGTTGTTATGTGTATATGAAGTTTGGGAACAACCCATTCAAAACTGTTTGAGGAATGACAAAAAAAAATTAATACATGACGTGACGGGACGTTGCGGACAGCGTGATTCCTGTATGGCTCCCAATTCACTTTGTCAAAGCTTGGGGTATAAATATCTGAAGCATGTGTTATATTCTTTTTCTGTAATTTAGTATTTATGATCAAAATAAAATCAATAAAAATTCAATGCCTTTTCCATTCCATTCCAATATCTCGACAGTTTACAATTTTTTATGATTGGCTCGGACATGAGCAATGCGCTTCAGTTGAAAAATAAAAATATTTGGAACTATTCCGCTAGTTAACAAATATGATCGGAAATCGTCTGGAATACACTTCACAATTACAAAGTTGCAAAAATGTGATTGTTTCAGTGGACCAGTTTCCACCAATAATGGGTATTACATTAGGGGGAAACAATTTTATTTTACCTTTATCATAGTCCTTTTTGTGATTGAGAGAAGTTT
The DNA here is from genome assembly GCA_037043455.1 of Cyrtodaria siliqua. NCBI lineage: Eukaryota > Metazoa > Mollusca > Bivalvia > Adapedonta > Hiatellidae > Cyrtodaria > Cyrtodaria siliqua. Next base: position 148,741 of record JAWPHD010002832.1, on the reverse strand, counting down.
ATCATTAGGTTTGACATAAAGATATAGATATTGACTCTAGGTATGAAACCACTAATTATTTTCCCCATAGACACCAATGTTAAAGTGTCACATATTAATGATTTGCTGCAATTCAACTCAAGTATGGATAATGCAGCAGTGTAATGTTCATATAGAAAACTAATTTTCCACTTGAAAAATCACCAGAAAAGGTGAGCTCAGAAGACAATTTGTGTAAGAATGTTCTTGTTTGTTTACTAAACAGGTCAACGGTACAGCTGTTTTCATCATTGTTCACAAAGTGTAAGCATAGAGTCGAAATTTCGAAAATGTTCATCAGTGATCCAGTAAAACCTATCAATGCGCTTCATATACATACAACCTCAAAATCGAATAGAAATGGGCAGTTTCCCCGTACTTACAATGCCCATTTCTATCAAAAAATGAGAGATTACTTTTTATTATAGGATGTACATTCGACTACATAGTACATGTACTGGTAAATGGTAAACCTCTAAACATTGCCAGCAACAGGTCGAGGACTGGAGTCATCACCCCAAAATGAGATTTTGCTGTCCTGTGTTTATGATTTTGGACATCTCAATCTTGGTGTCATGGATAACCCCAAATTGAGAATTTGCTGTCCTGTGTTTATGATTGTGGGCATTCCAATCATGGTGTCGTGTATAACCCCAAATATAGATTTTGCTGTCCTGTGTTTATGATTGTGGGCATTCCAATCATGGTGTCATGTATAACCCCAAATTGAGATTTTACTGTCCTGTGTTTATGATTTTGGACATTTTAATCATGGTGTCATGTATAACCCCAAATTGAGATTTTGCTGTCCTGTGTTTCTGATTTTGGACATTCCAATCATGGTGTCATGTATAGCCCCAAATTGAGATTTTGCTGTCCTGTGTTTATGATTTTGTACATTCCAATCATGGTTTCTTGTATACCATGATCTGTGACCTTCATTGAATAAGGCTTAAAAAACAAATCACACTAGGGTCCCATCTCGGTAACCATTTTGTCCTCCATGAAAGTTTGTTGCCATAATGCAATATCAAATATATTTTTGATACAGGCTATAGCTGTTCGCTTGCTGAACTACCCTGGTATAAATAGACACCTATCAACATTCATAGCCAATACTAATTCTGGGGGATTCTCTCAAGCTTAAGTATTGTGTGATTGTTGTTGACTGCTGGTTGCTTTGACCTCAGTCGCTGTTTATTAATCGTATAGGCGGGAGGTCTTTTTTTGTCTGGGTGTTTTTCCGCATTGGCTCTCAGGCGCGTAGCCAGGCATACGCCCATACGCCCGGGCGTACGCCTCTTGGAAAAAAATGAGAAAATATAGTGCCCTAAAAATGCAATAAAAACTGAAGCCTGACTAGGGTAAGACCCATCATTAGAAATTTATAAACATATAAATATCAGTTATCAAAACAGATGCCATAAAATGGAAATTTCAATCTAAGATATTCATTTATTATCAATAAAACCGGCAGATGTAAAGCGAATTTCATTTTTAAAAGCCATCATTTTCAGCCCAAAATCGTCAAAAGCAACGTGGGGACGCTTAGGGCTTCTGGGGGCTTTGCCCCCCCGGACCCCCCCCCCCCACCCCCAATATACGGGCGTATCCTCCAAAACGGCCTAGCTACGCCCCTGGCTCTGCTAGTAAACTAAATCATGAGACTACTCAAACTGTTATAAAAGTCAGCTAAATGTTTTACACAGGGTACCCTACCAGAGTACTTTAACTATTTATAGGGTGAAAATAATGCAAGATTGTCCCTTTTAACTTACAGTACACAATTACTGGAGCATAATATATAATATGTTAACCAGTCAAACTTAAAGTGCAAAATTGTTTTTCAGTTTTGCCCCTTTTCAATTGGAGGGCAGTCACCATCATATGCAAATATTGAGTCAATAGAAATCCAGAGCTCCAGATTAAGGATTTGGAAATTGAGTATTTTTACTCCATTGTTTTTATTTTAATTGGGTATTTGCATTTTTCAATTGGGTAAAAAAGAAATTTTACCTCATCAATTATTTTTCAATTGGGTATTTTTACCCTACCCGGATGTTTTCAATTGGGTATTTCCTTGTAAAATTAACTAACAACAAACAAAACACATAATTAAACATGGTACTCAAGTTGTGTTTTTGTTGCATTTTACGATCAACGTTTTCCAACACATCAGATAAAATATCTTGACAATGCTTTGTGAATCGTAGACAACATTGAATAGTACGTCATTGAAGTTTATTTTTGAAATTTGTTTTGCCTTCGTTGACTTACTGTGGTCAAAATAGTTACTAATTGTATTTATTTGTGTTTTTTGCGGTGGTTTTTTTTGTCCGCGTTTGTTTACATTCGCCGACATTTTTAACCGACGCTTGATTTAGATCGCCGAGTGCCTACACGATATAAAAAGGGTACAGGCAAAAATGAGTAAATCGCGTACAATTAAAACTGAATTTCGGAACCAGTCTGTTCACTCGGCAGTTTCGGTCTTTACCTATATTTGATTTTGTTTCGAGATGTTGTGAGAACTTTGGGCCAATTCGCGATCGATTAGAAATGAAAAATTGCAAATACGCAAGCAATTTGCGAGGAATTGCATATCAAACATTTCTTTTGCGTTATGATACGCATGGTTTTGTATTTATATTGCTATTTCTACCATTTTATTTGCTTATTTACGCAAATACGCACCTTATCTGGAGCTCTGGAAATCTTACACTGACAAATACATGGTTGGTTGGCACAACAATACACTGTGTTGGAAATGTCAAATATGTTCGGTAGGTATACCCATATTTGGAATACATAAAACCTATATATTTAGCCCTATTTGTGTTCGGTTGACTGGCCTTACTGCATGGAAGGTAACTATGTGGTGTGTGCATGTTAAACAAAACAATCTATAAAGGACACTGACTGATGAAAAGTGTTGTGTCACTCACTGCTTGTTTTTCAAAACAGCTTTTTTTTTTTATATTATAATTTCTAAATTAGTTAAAAACAAATTTGTTTTGTACATTACATAGTTAAAGTATTTAAAGGCACACCCAGCAGTCATAACCTGCTACATAAATATATAACTCACATATCGACTTTTATTGCATTTTGCCTGTTGTTTTAACCGACATAAACTGTGGGAATTGGATCAGGGTATTGATTTTTTTGACAGCGCATACTAGACTTATTTATTTGCATACTTAAATAACTAGTGGTATATCGAAAATATAGAATGGTGTTATTCCACTCCCACACTGTAAGTCATGTGATAAATACCGGTAATGGACTGTTCTTTCTTTGATTTAAGACCATTCCATTTATGTGAGAAAGGGTGGGTTTGGGGAAAATGACTGATAGCAGCCGGACAATGTAAACTCGCAGTCTGATCAGGGTTTACAATGGACGCAACGGCTATTATAGTCATGCTTAGCGGGTTAAGGGTTAATAATTATTATTTATAATATAAAGCAAGTTTGTTTTTGAATATTACTTATTATTGATTATATTTCACCAATAATATATTTTAACACAACTATTTTGTTTGAATGGTGTTATACATCATTTTTAGCACATGTTAGGCCATATATGATGGTCGATTTTCTATGTGGTAGAGGCAGTTACTGTATACCTCCCACCATAAGTAAAACTAGAATAATGATTTTTTTTTTTTATCATATTACTAAATGTTGATTTTATTGCACCAATAATTTATTTACACCTATAGCAGAATAGCGAAGAAAAAACAAAAAACTGAAAAAAAATATTTAATTAAAGCAGATTTTAAGCCAAAATGATGCTGGATTAATAAATTGAGATGCTTATTTTAATGTTTGATGAAAACGGCAAAATTGCCGACTGTCTCTTTAAGATTGCAGCATGTGTAATCAAAGTACTGAAGTACTGATGGGAGGCGTAGGATTGGGCTAAAAAAATGCAGAATGATCCCACCTTAATTCCATTAAGCGATGAAAAAGCTTATATTAGCAGGATTTTATAACGGATAACATTTTTTACTGAAAATGTGCGATAACCTATTTAAAATTAAATGAATGAATGGTGTTTTACGGCACGTCGACACATAAATAGGTCATGTTGTACGCAAAAACTGATGAAGAAATGAAGCAGTAATCGAAAATTAATGTATAAATATAAAACTATTTACATATAAGGGATGATATGGTAGTAATATAAACTATGTATATATGTAAATGGGTGTGTAAACAAGTAAATATATAAGAACATATTATAATGATTTACAAAGTCTGATTTCTTTCAGAAAATCTAAAAACAAGACTAAAATCTATAGTATTAACTACGTATGTTTAAAACTACCTATTAATCGTTTTAATTTTACTTCAAATCTTTTAAGGTTTTATTTTATACCCCAGCCAACCCCGCTTTCGCTTCTTGGAGAAGGGGTTGGATGGGGTATGAAAGATAATACTCGGACCACGTAATGAGAATACACATTGTGAGAATACATATTGTCTTTTAGTAAATCCTTTGGTGAACAGGTATAGGGACCTGGGCCCTGTTTTATTAAACATCTTACGATAAGTCTCAAATTTTAAAACCATTCTTTTTTTTCATCTAAGCATTCAATGTAGACAGTTATGTGTGCACGTAGAGTATCACATGTATAAGAAAATAAAATGGAAGTCACGTTTATTTGAAAAGTTTTTTTTTTTTTTTTTTTTTTTTTTTTTTTTTTTTTATAGTGAAGCATTTAAGAAATTGATTTGAACTACAAATCAATTGCAGATCAAACATTTTTTTAAACACATGTAATGGGCATTTTATTCAAAGCTTTCGTAATGTTTAATTTGGGTCCATTTTGCTTTCTCTATTACTTTTGTATGGTATTTCAAATATGATATCATAAATATACACATGAAAGAACTTGAACAAATAAATGTAGTGTCATGGTTAATTTTTGTGAAATTTGTTAACCCTGACCTCCATTATGTGCAGACCACTCTAAACATATCAGTTACTTGTCTATGCTCTTTAAAGGGACACTGTCTCATGCACACTATTTTTTAACTGCGAGTTTGGGCTGCGAGTTCAAACCCACGAAGTGGATTTGCTTTTTTTTGTACCGCGATTGAATTCCGTTAAACAATCTTGCTTTTAATTAGAAAATATTGAATAATGTTTAGTGTTTAATGTTTGCGAACATAATTATTGGGTGTTTTGTAAGCTAAAAGTTACGGACAGTGTCCCTTTAACTGACATTTTCATGAAGATATAAATTGATCAAACCCTTTGCAACAGAATAAATAAAACAAAACAATTTTTTTTAACCCTTAGCCTGCTAAGGGCGACTACTAGAGCCTTTGTGTCCATTGTACTACAATAGCTTGTGTCCATTGTACTACAATAGCCTTTGTGTCTATTGTAAACCCAGATCAGCCTGCAAGTGTAAACCCTGATCAGCCTGCAAGTAACTCGCGTGCTGATCAGGGTTTACACTGTCTGGCTGCTCATCAGCCATTTCTCCAAAACAACCCTTTGTCACATAAATGGAATGGTCTAAATTTAAAGAAAGGACAGTCCATTATACATTCATAGCAGGCTAAGGGTTAAATTTACCCTGTACTATGCATCAATATGATTCCTGATGGCAATAACTCGGAAAGTCTTTCATTGCAGGAAATATGAGAAAAATACACTATTTATGCTCTTGCCATCTAAAAAAGACATTGCATTTGGAAAAATAATTCATCAATGAATGCTGATCATTAAATTGCCAGGGATATGGAGTATATACACAGTTGTAGTATTGATTATGTACTCAGATGGTAATATTTGGTATAGGTTATAATTAATTTATTAGAATTTCAAGGTAAAAAAGTTCTTATAACCTTGAAATAAGTTCAAGTTCTTGTAAGTTATTGTTTAAACGGTCCATTTTTCAAAGGTAAATAATGCGAAAATGTAGTCTGATTAACAAAACCTGCCTTTTTTTTTAGCTCAGTTCTCTCTAGAACAATATCTTGGCCTGTCAGAAGTTGACAGGGAACACACTGCATAATAAAAAGTCAGGAGCTTTGTGTATGGAGTGGGAATGTGGCAAAAATACCCTATGCCAATGAGTGTACCACTGAACTTCTTAAAATACAAAAATACAAGTCCATGATCAAGAGTCAGATTCACCTTATAAGTATTATACAGGTGTGGATGCAGGATTTGAGATAAGAGGACGGGTTGGGGCATGGCGCAACTTTTAAAAGACAATAAAAAAACAAAATTCTTATAGAAAAAAGTTTGACATGTAGAGGTTATTCTTTATTTTCAGACATCCTGGCCACTCCATCTCTAAAGAGATGTCATTCCGCCGAGTACAGTCTAAAGGACAAGGGTTACTATGGCAACGAGGGCAAGAGGTTACGTCAGAGCGAGGCTGACCTTGACCCGGAGGAACTGATAACACTTTCATATGACCTGCTGAACCAGATACAGAGGCACGAACAGTTTGATAGACACACGGGTAAATACATTAAGTGTTAAATGTCTACAGATCCATGCTTTTTCTGGCCATGGAGATACAGTAGAGGGGTCCAGTTATAGCCACATGGGGGCCTTCACATACAGATTTATTTATTTTTAAACCAAGGAGGGTCTGGGCACACTGACCCCGCTCCTCAATGTTAAATTCGATACTGAACCATATTTGCCCCTTTAAAGGGAGTACATCAGGATTTTTCTAGATACATCTTAAATTATAAAAATGTTCCATTTCATGATAAAACACTTATATCAATCAAAATATGCTGTTAGAACCATGTTGTTAATGTCTAAACTTTGAATACACCATATAGCTAGGACGGAATCAGACGTAAAATGCTGAAATTAACCATGGTGCGTCACCTAGGATAGCACATATTACTGTGCTGAATCAATTTGCAAAAAAGGGATCATTTTTAGGCTCATTCATTATGTTTTGGCCATGTAGAATAGAAAATGTTAATATTTGTCAATTTTAAGTCGGACACTTAGACCCCCATGAAAAGCCTGATGTACTCCCTTTAAGTGCCTGTCAGGGCACACATAAATTAAAAAGGTGGGAGCGTAATGGGGGGGAGTGCTTACAATAAGGCCTTGAAGGGTGTACTGTCAGTTGTATAGGTCTAACATCTGAGTCACCATAGATTGTGAAAGAAATTAGGCTCAGAATAATCAAAACCCTGGTGTGTAATTGACGATACAATTTATAGTGGATCTTACATGAGTACTCATTCATTATTGAAATTATTAAATGAGTTGGCAAAATGATATAATGCGAGTTAGAATGTTAGATTCTATTTATCACATAACTCACATATCAACTTATTGCATTTTGTCTGTCGCTTTAACACGTGAAACCGACATATACCATGGGAAATTGATCATAGTCATTATAGATATTTTTTTGACAGCGCATTAACGTCTCTGACTTGAAATTACTTTTCCCCTCACCGCTGTAGGTTCGATCCCTCAGGGTCCTAGGAATCTTTATGTGAGGGAGCTATCCAGCTGGCTTGCGGAACGTCGGTGATTCTACCCAGGTGCCCGCCCGTGCACGAAAATTGCCCGGAGAGGCACCTGTGGTCTTGCTCCACCAGTAGACGCTGGAAAGTCGCCATAGCTGTTGGTGCGACTATAAAATCCAATTCAATTGACAGTGCATACTAGGCTTATTTGCGTACTTATATAACTAGTGGTATATTGAAAATATAGAATGGTGTTATTCCACTCCCACACCATAAGTTATGTGATAAATTATTGTGCAGAATGAATATCCTTTTCATAAGAATGCATTTTTGGCACATGCATTATGTTTTGTCCCTTTAGAAATTAGAACTGAATTGGGGTTTTAAGGCGCACCAATACATGAAAAGGTTATATGGCGCCTAAAAGGCATGAACATGCCAGGCTCATCTTCCATGTACATCAAGATAAAATATGGAAAATGGGCCTAGAACCTTCTCATCCTGATTGGCAGAGTTGCTTCAAATTCTATCGTAGAAACTCCATTTACGCTGGAGCCACGTTATTGTTTTTCTGCCACTGCCCTTTTGATGCGAGCGAGATAGCACCTGAAACAATGCAGGGATCATGATGAAGACCTTTAATGAACATGAACAAAAAATGATAAAATGAACATGAATTTGGGGGGATTCTACCCCTCTGCCTAACCCTCCAAAGGGATCTGCAGTGACCCTATTCTTTGCCCCGTGACCAAACGGGGGCACCCGGGAACCACAATTAGAAAAAAACATCATTTGTCATCATTTGGCAATTTTACGAAAAAGCCTGTATTGTACCTCTTTAATTATTTTGTTGCAAGATTTCCAGTGTTTAATTTAATTAACTATTTTGTTCCCAGAATCATCTAGTGTCTAATCTTTTTTTTCCAGAATTCTTCACCGTTTTTATAATCCTTTAATGTTTAATATATTTTATTATTTGTTGTTTCCTTAATCCTTCAGTGTTTAATGTGTCTTAACCGTTTGTTCCCATAATTCTCAAACATTTAATATATTTTAATGTTTAGTTCCCAGAATCCTTGACAGTATTTGATATATTTGAACTTTTTGTTCCCATAACCCTGCAGTGTTTTCTATTTTGTTCCCAGAATCCTCCAGTGTGTCTGATATCTCCAGCAAGAGTGATCACAGCAGTTCAACTGTTATGTCGGTGTCAGCAGATTCCAGCTCGTTTTGTTACCAAGGTTACAACAGTCGACCTGACAGTATATTGTCGGATATTACAGACGATGCCATGAGCTTGTCACCCCCCTCGTCGATAGATTCGTCCGGCTTATGCGAATATTCCGCATGTGACTCCTCTGAATTTGATAAAACCACCAAAGTAGGTCAATTTCTAGATTCTCTTCAGACTTCAAAAGTAGGTCAGCTGCCGTATTTTCTTCAAACGATTCTTATTGAAATAAAGCGTATATGGTGCATTTAAAACAAATTATTGTTGATCACCAAATTTATAGTAAGTTCAAGGGTATATAGCGAACATCCTGACACCTGTCCATCATACGGAAAACGATAGACGACAGACAAAGTGATGCCCATGGCAGATACTTAGGGATCACTTTGTCATCCATGGTTGTCCGTCACACTATAACCTACAACCTAACCTTGGCCATACCTTGAAAAGTACCTGTTTTTCACAAAACTTCATTCATATCTTAATGAATGTTGTTACACATGTCCAATAACTGACTTTCATTTTGACAGAGTTAATCCCCTTTTCATAAAAGCTAACCAGGCTCATAAGTGGCCATAACTTAAAAAGTATTTGATCCATGTTCATGAAATTTCACACACATCTTTACTAGCTAAAATAAGCACACGGCAGGTGAAACAAGTGTTCCATGGAACACCATTTTAATTTTTCAAGTTTCTTACTTCAGAAGTTCCTGTTAGGCTACACTAAGCTCTTTTGGATGTGACAATTGTGCTTTATTTGTAAATTATGTAACATTTTGAGTTAATACGTTTATATACTGAAAAAAAAAGGTTTAGCACCACTTTTTAGGGTCATAAGATTAAACATATGAACGTCGATATAATTGTTTGGAGATACATGTATTAGAAATGCTAGGTTATGACGTGATTTTCAAAATGTTTTGTAATTTTATTATTTTCTAAGCGAAGTTTCAAAATTACCTCCCATATATATATATATATATTAAAATCAACTTATTTCATTATAAAACATTTTGCTTTTAATACATTTAATTTTTGGCAATGACAAGAATTGCTCATTCTGTCATTGTTTAAAAACCTCTGAAATGTGTTCACCAACGATTCTTATTTTTAAAAGTTTTATCACTGACTTTGTTTACAAATGAATTTTTAGCATTATTATTGGTCATACCTATGTCACTTTATCATTGATCCCGAACATACACGGCTTTGTATCTCGTCTATGGAAATGACATGCATTTTATTCGCTAAATTTGTTTTGCTTAGTATATATATTTTGTGTGTGTCGAGGCAGCCTCTGTAACAACACAAAGATTAATTCTATGAATGTTGTAATGTATGTAAAATCTAAGATATAATTAAACAGTAGCCCTTAATACAACCATAAGTTCCAGTATGTTGATGCTTTTGACCTTTATCTAAGAAAATCATTCATATAATAACACACAGACCGACATAAGATATTATTATGGACATTTTCCTTTTAAATTTATGCTTTATGTCCACTGATAATTATTCATTCATTCACACACACAAGTGTCTACTTCGGGGAACATGTGTCGGTTTAACATATATACTTGTTCGTTTTAAAGGAACTAACCCAACCCGCCAAATAATGGTACAATTACACTACAAAACTGTTTATCAAAACTCTGTCCAGGTGTTCAGGTCATATAATAATGTTTATGTGCCAATTAAAAGTGTTGGTTTATTCACAGGTTCTTAAAATACCTATGACTGAATATATCAAAAATGAATTAAGAGTTGGTAACTCTTTAATTTGACGCTCCAGTTTCGGAGTCAATGGCCTGGCTGGTTAAAGCCGTTTATATTGTGTCGATAGAGTTTGAATTCTCAAAATGTGTAGTTTTGTCGCTGTTTATATTTATTATTTTATCTATTCCAGATTTTGTTGGGCAGTACTGTTACGAAGCCCCTCTACACGACTGAGCTACAGGTGCTATGTAGAATATGTGGTGACCGAGCATCCGGGTTTCACTACGGCGTCCATTCCTGCGAGGGCTGCAAGGTATTTGTTGTTACTCTTGTTATTTTTATCACGTTCAACAGGACTTCATCATGATTTCTATATTGTTTTGGGTGCTGCTTGAGTGATGGCAGAAAACAGTAAACATTTTCTCCAGCGAAAAATGAGTGTTTACAACAAATTTGCAGGTGAGAAGGTGCTATGCCCATTCTGCATAATTCTTTTAATCTCGATGTACATGATAGAGGGGCCTGACATATTCGTTCCTGTTGGTGCCATATAACCTTTTTGTGTTCATGTGCTGTAAAACCTCAAGTCTACTTTCATAAAACAAAATTTTTAAAATTCTGTTTGACTGTTGTATCTACTTTTGTTGCAAATACCCAGTTTATAACTGAAATAATCACCAAATCCATTCAGACAAAACATTCCGTGGTTTGTGATTGGCTACAATACTGCCATTTTGGATTTAGGGTTGGTGAATTATATGTTTCCAACTAAACATCAATACATGCATATTCAAGTATATTTTACTTGAAGGGTTTGCAGGTAAATCTGTTGTTTGGGACCCTTTTTTTGAGTCAAGATATTTTTTCGGCATTTGCACACACAATTTTGATAGTACCTGAATACTTTAAACATCAGTGGTACAATATTTTAGCTATAAATATTAGCAAATCAGTTGAGAAATAAATAGCGGAAATGACTTTATTTATTTATTTTTTTTCACTTGCAAAGTTGTTGTGTTGGAACAGTAAAACATTTATGTCAGAAGATCTATATTTTATGTTGTAAAATTGCATGTTTCATACTGTTATCTACTAAGGGTTTACTGTGTCGAAATTTTGAATTATGTGACTATATCATTTGTGAGTGGTCGCAAATACACAATTCGCGAAGAGTAAATGACCGATATACTATCGCAGAGGTCACCATCTTACAAGACAAGTTGTTCATTAGTTTAACCAACCGATGATCGATCATTAATCATTTAAACATGGCTTCCATATAAGAAACCAGTGTAAGCCTTTTTCAGACTATAACGAAGACATTTCAAGTGTTCTGGTCATTAAGAAATTTAATGAAACAGATCAGACATTTATTATAAGTATACATTGTGATGCCCCTTGATAGATACATGGTTACTTGTTGCAAAATTAAAACTTATTTCATTCTCTTGTACATGTTTGCAACAACAGAGTGAACTCGATCATGAAAAATTGTCATCGATTAATCAGAAAAAATACTTTTTTTTTTTATATATGTTTAACGTCAACCAGTAGGATTGTTCAGGATTAGTACTAATTGCATTGGATGTTGAGTAAATAATAGCCACAAATAAACAATATTAGTGAGCCTGCATTTTTGTCGCATTTTGTTGTGTTTAAAAATGTCCAAGGTTCCTTGCTCTGTTCCTTGCTCTGATGGCACTGACAATGTTATTAATTACAGGGTTTCTTCAGGAGAACCTTAAAGAAGGAGCTGGTTTACAAGCCATGCCGGGAAAACGCCCAGTGTCGCGTCGATACAGGAACCAGGAATAAATGTCAATACTGTAGATATCAGAAATGCCTCAATGCGGGAATGTCACAGAATGGTAGGTGGTATAAAATTGTCATGAAATGATCTATTGTTTTAACCCTTAACCTGCTAAGCATGACTATAATAGCTTTTGCGTCCATTGTAAAACCAGATCAGCCTGCAACTCTCAGGCTGATCATGGTTTACAATGTCCAGCTGCTGATCAGTCATTTCCCCAAAACACCCCTTTGTCACATAAATGGAATGGTCTTAATTCAAAGAAAGAACAGTCCATTATATATATGTAGTGGGTTAAGGGCTAAAGGCAGAGTATGCTTATTAAAGCATAAAATGAAACAGTTGACAAAGTATTTGGAAGCCTTACAACTAGTTGAAACTTTACAAACTTAGGCCAAATAAATAATTTCAATACCTGCCGTGTAAACTGATGTACTATTACACTGTATCCTGAACCTTGGCGCGAAGCATAACACAGGTACTGTGCCGGACCAAATGGTTTATTTATAACACGTCTTGTTTATGGAAGCATTAAGTTCAAAAGTTTGTATAACTTGTTACTTATGTTTTAATTCAGTACTTGCTCGTTCACTCAATAAGTTAAGCCATTTTCTCTTATTTTTTACAGCTGTAAGATTTGGAAGGATGCCAAAAGTTGAGCGAGAAAAACTGATAGCAGATAAGGAAGAACTCAGTAACACGTGCTCGTCACGGATCCTAGAATTACGTGCACTGTCAGACCGTATCAAAGGAGCATTTCAGGACTGCTTTTTTCATTGCAAATTCATCACAAACTACCTCCAGAAATTAGAGAAGACAGCTAATCATATAAAGGTACATGATTTGTCTTGTGTTTTTGTCTATTACGTGATTCTTTTGTCATTGGCGTGGCGCAGTCGGTAGTGTGGCGGATTTGTAACCGGAGGCCCTGGTTCCATCGGTGTGTTCTTGGGCAAGACACTTTCCCATAGCCTCGTCCGTCGGATGGGGACGTAAACCGGGCGGTCCCGTGTATCGGTCTATCCTCCTAGCACGTTAAAGAACCATAGGAATCTATTCGATAATAAGAGTAGGGCAGGTTCCCGGATTCCTATCCTTCCCCTCTCTCTGGAACAGCTCTAAATAACCTGTACTGTGTTGATAAGCCGTTAAACAACATTCAATTCAATTCATGTGTTCTTGTCTGTTACGTGATTGATCAGATGTCTTGTAATATTGTCAGTGTTCTGAAACTCAGTTTACCGTAGAATAACCTTTGGCGTAGCTGAGCATACTACCATATACCCGTGCGTCATATACCCGTGCGTCATATACCCGTGCGCCATATACCCTTTGCATCATATACCCGTGCGTCATATACCCGTGCGTCATATACCCGTGCGTCATATACCCGTGCGTCATATACCCGTGCGCCATATACCCGTGCGTCATATACCCGTGCGTCATATACCCGTGCGTCAAATACCCGTGCGCCATATACCCGTGCGCCATATACCCGTGCGTCATATACCCGTGCGCCATATACCCGTGCGTCATATACCCGTGCGTCATATACCCGTGCGTCATATACCCGTGCGTCATATAAATTTGGAAAGTTTAAATGAAGTTAAATTGTTTTACTTCTGATTTTACTTGACATTTTTGAAGTCCGAGATTTTTTCTCTTCACGAAAAAAACGCCCAGAACACTCAGTTTCATTTCTATATTTTCAATTGTTTCATCTGTGGAAAATAACCCTTCATCGTTCAAAACATTTCTGGGGCACCCGTGGCCGAGTGGTCTCTGACTTGCAATCACTTGTCCCTCACCGCTGTAGGTTCGATCCCTCAGGGGCCTAGGAATCTTTATGTGAGGAAGCTATCCAGCTGGCTTGCGGAACGTCGGTCGTTCTACCCAGGTGCCCGCCTATTCACGAAAATTGCCCGGAGGGGCACCTGGGGTCTTCCTCTACCAGTAGAAACTGGAAAGTCACCATATGACCTTAGCTGTTGGTGCGACTATAAAATCCAATTCAATTCAATTCAACACATTTCTCCTGGAAGTAACTTGGAAACCACCCCTTATAATCTGTTTTACCAATTCATTAGTACCTTTATGTCTTTTTTTCCAGATTGAACCAGACCTCCGTTTCACCACAGACACCATCAATGCTCAAGTTTTTTCGGAACAAAACATATTCCAGTGTTTTCAGGAGGCCATTTTGCCGATTATCGAGGGGACGGTGAAATTTACGAAAAAGATTCCAGTCCTTTCTAAACTTGCCATGTCAGACCGAATAACTCTGTTGAAGCAGAACTGTTTCGGAGTACCTCTATTACTTGTGAGTCATTTGATGATAGTTTCACCAAGTTTCGTTTTGTTAATAATTCACTACTTAGTTTGTAACGCATCTTTTTATTGGTTGAAAATGTTTCTGTGTAAATCTGGTAAAATCTGGTAAGTAATTACTAATGTGGTTCTAATCATGTTTACATACTATGTTTGAACACATCTTCTCGTTGGCCAAAACTGGTTCTTTGTAATGTGGTAAAAGTTTAGAAAACGCTTTTTATAGGTCAGTAGTGCATTTTGGTTGGAACACCAATATATTATTTGTGGCATTTCGGATAGAATAAATACTTTCATTGGCCAATAATACACGTCATCCATGATTCCAGATTAGATTAAAATATGGCCATACGTAGTCGAATCAGACCAGTTGGTCCCATTTTATAGGGGTGATAAAAGTTCATTTTTCAGGGGCAAAAAACCCATTTCAGATGTTAAAGAGTCGAGCCTTATTTCATTTCAGTCGTACCTCATGTTTGACAATTCGACTCTGTACCTGGAGGGCAGGGAGATGTCTATATCCATTACCCACATGGCCGGCACCCAGTTTCAGTGCTGGGAATCGCAGTGCCTGTTTGACGGATTCTTTAGCGTTGTTCAAAAAATATCGGTCATGCAGCTGAAGGCTGTGGAAGTAGCGTTGTTTTGCGCAGTTGTTTTACTAACAGGTGCGTCATTCATTTATTACATATTACTTATTGCATCCGGTATAAAAATTTACCCAGTAGTGTACTTTTTATACACCCTATGTCATAGCATTGTCCGTCCATCTGGCCGTTAACTTACCTGAAAACTGATTGTGGCTAATATTGTTACTTTCTAAATATAAGGTCATACTACACCAATTCATTTTCAATAGGCCTACCTTATAGCTCTAAGCTCTGTACTGAGTTCCCTAATATAGGAAGCTATTTTTTTTATTACTTGTTTTGAAAGACCTGTCTTAGTTTTATCAAAAAAACATACAGAAGCCATACATTGAGTATGTTTTGAAAAAGCTGTTTGGGTCGGATGGTGCTGACCCACCTACTTGCATGTAGAAACATGAGGAAAATGTAAAATATACTTCTTTCTTGTATTATGCAACACATTATGAATACATTGCACAAATGTATGATTTAACCTTTATAAGTACTCTTCAAAAGTTGAATTTTATATTTTTAGCAAGATTTTTTGGTTTGTTTACCTTGACAACCAATCAAAATTAAGAGATTCTGTGTAATAGCTTCGAATTTACCCTGGAACTTTTTCCCTGCCCGCTGACTGGTTGGTAATTGGTGTAGTCTGATCTAAAGGTCTGCAACAATGACAAATTGTAAACATTCAGAATGATCCAATGAATACATCAGATAAAAGCACACAACTCTCTTGTTCATATTTTTTTTAATTATTCCCCTTTAAAAAGAGGTTTAACCTGGAACTCGGCCTTGCCTTTTACCAGTGATTGTGGCTAATAAATTTCAAAATATTGGTTGTACAACAATGAAACTTTGCACACATCGTCAACGTGGTACAATGAATACATCTTATAAAGGCCCATAACACTCCGATCTCCTCAGAAACCGCTTGGCTAATTTTGACCAAACTTCACATGGATGATCCTAAGATGAATGCTTTTTAGATTTGTTAAAATTAGGTCAGCGCTACATCCAAGATGGCTGCCATTACCATATATGGTCGAAACCTTAAAAAATCTTCTCCAGAACCGCTGGACAGATTTCAACAGTTTTTCTTTTAAAATGATCGCCAACGCCTAGACTATCAAGTTTGTTCAAATAAAGTCCCCGGGGTCAAAAATGGCCGTGCCCCGGGGGTCCAAAGTTTGTATATTGAGTTTTTGCATGTTTTTCATATAGACATATAGGAAAAAACTTTAAAAAATCTTCTAGCATCAGCTTATGGTCCTCTGCTAAGTTTGTTCAAATGGTGACCCTGGGGTCAAATTTGTCCCCGCCCCGGGGGTCACAATTTTACATAGACTTATATAGGATTTTTAAAAAAAAAATCATCTTCTCGGAAACGACAACATTTACTATAAGCTTATGGTCCTTTACCAAGTTTGTTCAAATGGTGACCTGAGTGGTGACCCTCGGGTCACATTTGGCCCCGCCCCAAGGGTCACATGTTTTACATAGACATGTATAGGGAAAAACTTAAAAAATCTTCTTCTCTGAAACTGCAAGAGCCAGAGGTTTAATATTTTGCATTTGCTATAAGCTTGTGGTCCTCTACCAAGATTGTTCAAATGGTGACCCAAGGGTCACATTTGGCCCCACCCTGGGGGTCACAGTTTTACATAGGGTTGTATAGGCAAAAAGGAAAAAAAATCTTCTTCTCTGGAACCACATGGCACAGAGCTCTCATGTATTACATGTAGCATCAGCTTATGGTCCTCTACTAAGTTTGTTCAAATGCTGACCCTGGGGTCAAATTTGTCCCCGCCCCAAGGGTCACAGTTTTACATAGACTTATATAGGATCTTTTTTTTTAAAAATCATCTTCTCAGAAACTACAAGAGCCAGAGGTTTGATATTAAACATTTATTATAAACTTATGGTCCTTTACCAAGTTTGTTCAAATGGTGACCCTGGTGTCACATCTTGCCCCGCCCCGGGGTCACAGTTTTACATAAATGTTTGTATAGGGAAAAACTGAAAAAAATCTTCTTCTCTGGAACTGCAACAGCTTAAGGTTAAATATCTTGCATTTGCTATAAGCTTATGGTCCTTTACCAAGTTTGTTCAAATTGTGACCCTCGGGTCACATTTGACCCCGCCTCAAGGGTCACATGTTTTACATAGACATGTATAGGGAAAAACTTAAAAAATCTTCTCTGAAACTGCAAGAGCCAGAGGTTTAATATTTTGCATTTGCTATAAGCTTTATGGTCTTCAAGTTTGTTCAAATGGTGACCTATTGGTCATATTTGGCCCCACCCTGGGGGTCAGTTTTACTTAGGCTTGTATAGGCAAAAGCTTTTTTTTTTTTTTTTAGTTTTTAATTTGATTTTTTTTTTTTTTTTTTTTCAATTGCAATTGTTTTTAAATTTTTTTTTAATTGTTTCAATTTTTTTTCCTTTTTTTATTTTTTTTTTTTTTATTTTTTTTTTTTTGATTGATTTCAATTTTTTTTTCAATTTTTTCCATTTTTTTTTTATTACTTGACACATACTTCAAAATTTCTTGTCGGCGCTACTCATCCTAAATGCCTTGTTGAATTTCGACGAAACTTGGCAGGAAGCATCGGTAAGATGTCTAGTTGTGCATATCACGATTTTGTTCCAGTTCGCTGATTTTTGACGGAGTTATGGCCCTTTGACATTTTTATTTTAAATTTCTTGTCGGCGCTACTCCTTAAACGGCTTGTTGGATTTCTACGAAATTTGGCAGGAAGCTTCAGTATGATGTCTAGTTGTGCAAAGCGCGGTATATTCAATGAAATCTTGGACAATTTCAAAAACTAGCTAGATCTTGTTAGTAATAACAGAGTTATGGCCCTTGATTTGTTGAAAAATGCTATATTGTATTTTTCTTTGTTAAATCTATAGGAGAAAAGAGCTATATCTAGCTATATCTAGCTATATCTAGCTATATCTATCTAAATCTATAAGAGCTGTTTTAGCCAGTAGAGCATCCACAGGCCCTCTTGGGCCTCTTGTTTAAAAATGAATTCCCTTCGAAAAAGGTTTATGTTGGAACCTAACCTTGCCAAGAATGGGCGTATATGCCGTGCTAGGCGGTGTTGTTGTTTCACTTGCACGACTCTTAAAAAATTAAAAGCAACTTATTAAAATAATTGTAAGCAATAAACTGCGATAATTCAAATTTACAGTCCCATTTCCATATCAGAATTATCTGGTTATTTGGCTTAGAATGTTTATATTCGCTTTCTCAACATTAATGGTAAGATACATTTCTTGTTTACATGGCATTTGAACATCAGTTAAATGTACATGAAATAGTAAATGAAAAAAACAATTACTACAAATAAGAAAATAAAACATTTACCTTTTTCGTCCCATAATATCTTAAGAAAAATAGAATCTATCTAATTATTATACAATTGACATAAATGTTGGTCACAACGATAACCAAATATTAGCATACCGACAGGACGCCGTGAGTTTTATAACAAAAATATAAGATTGCCATGACTGTGTCCTTTTAAGGCATTTTCACACAATTATCTCAATTTCAGAATCTCCCGGTGTTTCCGAGTACGAGCCAGTGGAGCATTTACAGATGGAGCTATTGGACTCATTAAGACTTGAACTCAAACATAATCATCCCAAAGACAAATTCTTGTTTCCACGGTTACTAGTACTTATTCCGCAGCTCATACAGGTCACGGAAGAGTTCCGAGACAACCTGAAGGGACAGTTATTCGACACAACGTCAGACTTTTCTAAAACACATGAACTTATTTGTGAATTGTTTGACCTTAGTTAAAGAGAGGTTATTCTAACTGTATCACATATTAAAGTCATATGCCAGGTGGGCAGGAGTCCCTGAAATTACATAACTTGTTGAAATGTGCAACATTCACAGAAATGATATTATTGGATTAAATGAGTTTGAATTTTTCGGCTTCGCTGCCTCAATCTTGGTTGAACAGTAAAAACTATCACAGTTGGGTGTCAAAAAATGTAGGCATTATTATCCGCTCTACTGGTGAACAACCCCAAGAGTTAATGCATAGACCCATCTCTTACTGGATAAGATGAGGTGAGAGTGGGTGTAGATGCTTGTTGGAATGCAAGATCAAAGATAAGGTATAGGGCCCAGTTTTATGAAACAACTTACGACAATTTTGATCGTAAGTTAGTTTCTTAAATACTTTACTTCGATTTACAATTCACAAATGAACGCGATTTCGTTTCATTTTCTTATGCGTTTGATATTTCTGCACATAATGGACACATAATTGTCTACATTGAATGCTTAGGTGCAAACATGTGAACAGTTTTAAAATTTGAGACTTACTCGTAAGATGTTTAATAAAATGGGGCCCAGAATACCTATGCTCCATCACCTAGGATTAGTATTTAAAAAGTGTGTTTTTTTACATTAAGAGCACAGTTTTCATTATTTAAGACACCTTATTGCAAAGGTGTGTTTATGGATTGTGTGAGTTAACAAGTTCTCATCCAAGGAGGTAAGAATAGTGCTCTCCTGATTGGAAGTAAGAAAAGAGATCTCTTCTAAGGAGGTAAGTAAAGACTACTCTCCTAATTGGAAGGAAGTCACTCTAGGTTTTGTTTGGTATAGCGCTTCTGGAAAAATATTTTAGAATGTCAGGGCTTTTTGATATTTATATCGTTAACTTTTTAAGGCTCATCTAAACGTGATAAGAATCTATTGTTGATACTTTTAAAGTTGGTTTGTTATTGGCATGTGTTGTGTCATGATTGCTAGGATCCATGCTTTTATAAATTTCGGACAAGATGTTTGATGCTTGAAATTGAATTATTTTAACTGCCAAATTCTATATCAAGGCTGTTACACTGAGTGCATTTTAAATTGGAACATAATTATTTGGTTTTCGATTATTTTTAGTCCGCTTGTGTTTCGTTCAAATCAAGATTGTATTTGATGATAGTACACAAGTCTCTTTGGCCCAAAGGTTAACATATGGCGATAAACTGTCGCATAAGATTTCCTCTACTTCTTTCAGTTAAAACACATCTTGCACGAAAACTTCAGTTCCATCTCTAGAAAAGTGTTGCATTTTCAAATGTTCTGAGTATATAAACCGTTTGTAAAAGGATGCATACACGCCTATTGATAGATTAATTTCTCCTCATTTAGTCTCTTAAAATTTGCATATTGAATATGATTGTGTGTAATGAATTTTTAGTAACTCACTATTCAGTTCAGTATGTCGATAATGTAGACAGTAACACATACAGACATTTTGCAAGGCTAGTGAACATACATGTGAAAACGCTTGGTAGCTGGTTTACACAAGGTGTTATGATCACGTATGTTATACAATATGCAATTATATTTGGCAGTTTAGGACCTTGATACATTCTTCAGCACTCCGGGGTAGGTGTCTTTATATACTAAGCCCTTTTGGACTTGATTTTTGATTATTTTCATTGGCTTTGTTGTATATTTTATTGTTTGCTCACATAATAGCATCTCTGATACGTATTATGGCTGAAATGAAAAAATCTTGCATCTGACAGCACAGATGTTTTTAGGTAATAGCGTGTTTTCTGCTTGGTTTATCTACTACCATGTTTTCCTACTTGAATGGCAGTTAACACGTATTTGGTTATGTTTATTATTTAACGTGAAAAAAGGGTCATTATCACTGTTCGCACATACATGGGAAATAATGTAAATAAATATTCCTGAAGTCGAAAAAAAGAAGACTGTTCACCAATGAACGACCACAATGAACTTAAAGGGACACATCGCAGTTTTGTAGCTTGAATTATTTTGATGTCTTTTTTTTACTTGAAAACTGCATGTATTAAATATAAAAATTAAAATGTGAATTTATCAGTTCTTGAACTGTATGTGCGCCGTCAGTTTTAAACAAATCCAGATTGCTGTGCATCTCTTTAAGCGTTGTAAACAACTGACAACTTCTTTTCTTTTTGGTAACGCTTGCAGAGCTATTAAAAGCGTGTTTTATGTATATTAGTAACGGGCATTATCAATTATATACTTCATACTCTAGGTCTACCTCAGTTGGCATGGCAACCGTATGTTGTTGCTATGGTAACTCCTGTCCTTGTATTTATACAAAATATTTTGCTCTGGAACTCGACTTGTAAGTGAGAAAAGTGGGTGGTCTGCCATCACTACAAAAATATCGTGTCATATATAACCTTACATAATTTTATGTTTAAAATGACGTGAAACACCATACAAACAAACAATTGTATTTTAAAAATGCTCATATTTCTTGGTGTTAGTTCGCTGGTACTGTAGATGTGAGTTAATACCTCATGATGTAAAGTAGACGTTCTTAAAGTGTCGTACATGCTTTCATATATTGTTTATTAGTCTTGATTTCCGTCGAATATAGAGTCGAGTGCAAAACCTAATTATCGTGAAATGTCGTGCACATTTTTACTAGATAAATCTGTGCAATCTGGGTTTTTTTTTTTTTGTCCTGTTTTATTTGCATTAATTTTATGTGGACCGATTTCAGATTGGTTATATATAGACTGCCTGGTTTTCAGGTGTTAATGTATGGCTTAATTAGTTGTTTTCTAATTGGATGAATTTAACCGGTGACATATAAATTCATTGTGATCATAAAGTTGTAACGCTTGCCTAATCTGGGACCGGTTTCACCGCCATGTACTAAGCTAGCTATAACCTTCATCAATAAATTAAAATTTGAAAGGAAACGTTTTTCCACAAACCGACCTTTCATTTAGTTTGTGATTTACGTTTCTGCTAAATTTTACTATTAAAAAAGAGACTAAGTCGAGGATTTTAGTGAGACTTGAGGAAATATAGGTGAACCCGGTGCCAGACATCATTTGCGAGTACATATTAATTCCGCTTGTTATTGTTGAATAGTTGACGTTACATACATAATCCTGTTTTGTTTGCGACTTTTGAAGAATAAGTGCTGGTTAAAAGTAAGTCATTTGTTTTGAAAGAAAGAATATGTGCTATATTTTAATTGGTTAAAAACCAGAATTACGATTTTGCATATTTTAAATGATTTAATTTAAAAATATATAACGTGGTGTTATTGTTTTGAAAGAAATGTTCTTGCATACCTGATTGGGACGTCCTGGTTTTACACATGCACTGGAAAATCGTTTCTTGCATACTGGATTGGGACATCCTGGTTTTACACACGTGCTGGAAAATCGTTTCTTGCATACTGGATAAAGTTATCCGCGTTTTACATAAGTGATGAAAATCCTGATCTTACACATATTGGAAGATAAAAGTCATGCACATCAACAATGACGTCAATTACGTCAACTGTTGCATCACGTCAATTCTGTCAACTGTTGCATGACGTCATTATGTAAAAAAGCATGCAAAGAATTAGTGATTGGTGCGTCAATGCACACAAAATGCCAGTGATATGCAAGAAAAAGAATGAATCGTGGGTATCCGGTTCAGATAGGGCATTCCAACCTCTGTATAACTGTTTTAATTGGAACATAGGCAGCGCCTCAGTTTCGATAAAAACAATGATGTATAATCTTTCACATGGATGTGCAGTAAAAATGATTCTTAGAAAAGATGACGAGAAACTTTTAGGCCCATTCTGTATGGTTTTATCTCGATATAAGTGGAGGGTAGACCTGGAATGTTCATTCCTGTTGGTGCCATATAACCTTTTTATGTCGGTGCACTGTAAAATCCAAATCAATTCTCTATCTTCACTAGATACCCATGACAGTTCTTTATATAATATAAATGTAAATTAAAATAAAAAATGTGCCTTAGTTAATTATTTCAAAACCATGATGTTCCATAATTAATTAAGAAAGGGTATGTGCCAACGTTTAGTTGTATAAGAAAGATGTGCCATAGTTGAATTGTTTTGAAGTATGTGCCATAGTTGAATTGCTTTGAAGTATGTGCAATATTGGAATTGTTTTGAAGGAATGGATATGTGCCATGGCTAAATTGTTTTGAAGTATGTGACATAGTTGAATTGTTTTGAAGTACCGGTATGTGCCATAGTTGAATTGTTTTGAAGTATGTGCCATAGTTGAATTTCTTGTAAATATGTGCCGTAGTTGAATTGCTTTGAAGTATGTGCCATAGTTGAATTGCTTTGAAGTATGTGCCATAATTTTATTTGAATTGTTTTGAAGGAACAGATATGTGCCATAAATGAATTTTTTTAATTTTGTTTAATATAAGAAGATGTGTCATGGTTTAATTGTTTTAATAGAAAGAAAATGTGCCATTGTTTAATTTTTGTTAATAAAAGATGTTCCATAGTTTTATTGTTTTGAAAGAAGATCAGGTGTCATTGTTTTAATTGTTTTAAAAAGGAAGATGTGTTATAATTAATAGTTTTGAAATAAAGAGTTCATTTATTGTGCTAGCCTTTTGCTGTTTTAAAGGAAGAATATGCATCATAGTTTGGTAGGTGTGGCATAATTGGTAGGTGTGGCATACTTGATAAGTGTGGCATAATTGGTGGGTAGGGGCATAATTGGTGGGTGTGGCATACTTGGTAGATGGAGCATACTTGGAAGGTGAGACGTACTTGGCAGGTGGGGCATACTTGGTAGGTGTGTCATAATTGGTAGGTATAGCATAATTGGTGGGTGTGGCATAATTGGTGGATGTGGCATAATTGGGGGTGGGGCATACTTCGTAGGTGGGGCATACTTGGTGGTGGTGTAATTGGTGGGTGGGGCATAATTGGTAGGTGTGGTATAATTGGTAGGTGCGTCATATCAGGTGTGGCAGGTATAGCATAATTGGTGGGTGTGGCACAATTGGTGGGTATGACATACTTGGTAGGTTGGGCATAATTGGGGTGGGTTTGGCATAATCCATGGTGGCATAGTTGGTGGGAGTGGTGTAATTGGTGGGTGTGGTATAATTGGTAGGTGGTGCATTATTGGTAGGTTACCGAAGCATTGTGGTGTAGTGGTTATAGCGTCTGCCTTGCATTCGGGAGGTCGTGGGTTCGAGTCCCCTGAACGCGTCATACCAAAGACTTTAAAAATGGAGTAGTCACTTGTAACCCTTGCCTGACGAGCAAATAATGGGTAGTGCTACGACTGATTGACCAGTGTCAGAATAATGTGACTGGGTGGGTGGGGGTATCATGTCTACTACGGCGTGGTATTCCAGTGTGGCAGCACTATAAAGAAACCATTGAGTTCGCTGCTTCAAGTAGACATATCATCACATCACACAACAACACACAGATAAAAGTCCAGACATTGTGCCTATAATCGCCGGGTAGGACGCCTGTCGTAGGTGGAGGGACTATAATCCTCAGAAATACACACACACACTTATTGAAAACATGTGCCATAGTTCAATAGTTTTGAGAATATGTTTCATTGCCATTGAACGCAGTTATTTGTTTTGTTGCAGTGATATTGGAATACATTTACAGACCCCAAAATATCAACTCAAAAGGATAATACTAGAAGTTATCCAAATCAGCGAAATGCATTTGCGTTCGTTTCATTCGTTTTCAGCGTTTAGCGTTTTAAAAAATGCATTCATTGTTCACGAACAAAACGAATGCAAATGCAATTTTGAAATATAGTTTCGTACAATGTTAATTCTGCATTCATTCTGTGTTCATTTTTAGCTCTACTGATCAGAGATCAGCAGAGCTTATGCCGTGGTGCGGCGTCCGTCGTCCGTCCGTCCGTCTGTCTGTCCGTAAACTTTTATTTGTAGCGACTTCACAGCTGAAACTACTGGATGGATATTCATGAAACTTTACAGAAATGTTGCCCATAAAGTCTAGTTGATCCTAGCAAAAATTCATGTTGATGTGAAATCCAAGATGGCCGCCAAAGCTAAAAATAGAGTTTTAAAATACAAGTTTGTAGCGACTTCTTCTTGAAAACTATAAGTGATATTGATATGGGACTTTTTCTAAAATGATCAGCATGACATGATGTTGATCCTAGTCAAAAATCGTTTTGATTCAACGTTAAACATGGCTGCCAGCGGCCATCTTTGTTTACATAGAGTTATATAGTAAAAACTTGTAGCGACTACTTCTCTGAAACTACTTGGCGGATTGTCATGAAACTTTACAGGAATGTTGCTCTTCATGTCTTATTGATTCTAGAAAAATTTCAGGTCGGCCGGAAATTCAAGATGGCCGTCACAGCTAAAAATAGATTTTTAAAAAATAAGTTTGTAGCGACTACTTCTTGAAAACTATAAGTGATATTGATATGGGACTTTTTCTAAAATGATCAGCATTACATGATGTTGATCCTAGTCAAAAATCGTTTTGATTCAACGTTAAACATGGCTGCCAGTGGCCATCTTTGTTTACATAGAGTTATATAGTAAAAACTTGTAGCGACTACTTCTCTGAAACTACTTGGCGGATTGTCATGAAACTTTACAGGAATGTTGCTCTTGTTGTCTAATTGATCCTATCAAAATTTCAGGTCGGCCGGAAATTCAAGATGGCCGTCACAGCTAAAAATAGATTTTTAAAAAATAAGTTTGTAGCGACTACTTCTTGAAAACTATAAGAGATATTGATATGGGACTTTTTCTAAAATGATCAGCATGACATGATGTAGATCCTTGTGGAAAATTATTTTGATTCGACGTTAAACATGGCTGCCAGTGGCCATCTTTGGTTACATAGAGTTATATAGTAAAAACTTGTAGCGACTACTTCTCTGAAACTACTTGACGGATGTTCATGAAACTTCACAGGAATGTTGCTCTTGATGTCTAGTTGATCCTAGAAAAATTTCAGGTCGGCCGGAAATTCGAGATGGCCGCCACAGCTAAAAATAGATTTAAAATAAATAAGTTTGTAGCGACTACTTCTTCAAAACAATAAGAGATATTGATATGGGACTTTTTCTAAAATGATCAGTATGACATGATGTTGGTCCTTGTCGAAAATCGTTTTGATTTGACCTTAAACATGGCTGCTTTGTTTACATAGAGTTATATAATGAAAACTTGTAGCGACTACTTCTTTGAAACTACCGGACGGATTTTCATGAAACTTCACAGGAATGTTGCTCTTAATGTCTTATTGATCTTAGCAAAATTTCAGGTCGGCCGGAAATTCAAGATGGCCGCCACGGTTAAAAATAGATTTTCAAAAAACAAGTCTGTAGCGACTACTTCCTGAAATCAAAATCAATCAGTAGAGCTTCAAGGTCATTGACCTCTTGTTCATTCTGTCTGCATTCATTCTGTGTTCATTTTTTATTCTGTCTGCATTCGTTCTGCATTTAATTGGTGTACTTGAACGCAACTGGCTCTGTATATATGAATTTGCAATGATATTGAAATACATATTGAAATACAGTTATTTGTGTTGTTGCAATGATATTGGAATACAGTTAGTTATGTTGTTTTAATGATATTGGAATACAGTTATTTATGTTGTTTTAATGATATTGGAATACAGTTAGTTATGTTGTTTTAATGATATTGGAATACAGTTATATTTATGTTGTTGCAATAGGTAGGGGCTCCGTATATTGAGACAAACAACGTTTATTACCTCCGTTTTCAGGTTCGATCTGCATATGTTTATGTTCTTTTACACGTTTTTTTTATTTATAGATGTTTCATTTTTCCCAGAAGCAGGGCTCTCATGTTACAAAGGGTATTATGACGAATCCCTCACCCAATTGGAATGTCGTATATATATCTGTGCCAGTATATGCTATTCAGGCTTCTGTTGTGTAGACTTTGCTGTACTAATCTACTAGCTGTGCTATCTGTGTAGCTATTTTTTTTTACAATTTTGTGAGAGATTAAAAAAGAAAAATGAATTCTTATGTTTATAAGGACTGATTTTGTGCTGTTAACAATTTGTTTGTTAAGAAGATTCAACAGCATAGCTGCACCATAGCTTCATTTTATTAGTTTTAGAAATGTATACCTCTCCCATACCTTTATGCTACAATATTTGACATTGCCCTTATTTTGTTTTATTTTTTATTTTTTTGAGAATGCTATTGCCAGACACATTGTTGGACCTGGCTACCTTTTGTTGATGTTGTCAGGAATTATTGTGCCATATAACTGAACAATTGCAAATTAAAGGGACACGCGGCAGTCTTGAAGTGTTTATCAATAATTAGTTAGCATCTTGATTAATAATTCCAGCATCATTGTGATTTGAAAACTGCTTGCATATATTTAAATACCATTGTGAGTTTTTAGCTCGACTGATCAGAGATCAGCAGAGCTTATGCCGTGGTGCGGCGTCCGTCGTCCGTCCGTCTGTCTGTCCGTAAACTTTTATTTGTAGCGACTACTCCTCTGAAACTACTGGATGGATATTCATAAAACTTTACAGAAATGTTGCCCATGAAGTCTAGTTGATCGTAGCAAAAATTCATGTTGATGTGAAATCCAAGATGGCCGCCAAAGCTAAAAATAGACTTTTAAAATACAAGTTTGTAGCGACTACTCCTAGAAAACTATAAGTGATATTGATATGGGACTTTTTCTAAAATGATCAGCATGACATGATGTTGGTCGTTGTCAAAAATCGTTTTGATTCGACGTTAAACACGGCTGCCAGTGGCCATCTTTGTTTACATAGAGTTATATTGTAAAAACTTGTAGCGACTACTTCTCTGAAACTACTTGGCGGATTTTCATGAAACTTTACAGGAATGTTGCTCGTGATGTCTAATTGATCCTAGCAAAATTTCAGGTCGGCCCGAAATTCAAGATGGGCGCCACAGCTAAAAATAGATTTTTAAAAGATAAGTTTGTAGCGACTACTTCTTGAAAACTATAAGTGATATTCATATGGGACTTTTTCTAAAATGATCAGCATGACATGATGTTGATCGTAGACGAACATTATTTTGATTCGACGTTAAACATGGCTGCCAGTGGCCATTTTTGTTTACATAGAGTTATATAGTAAAAACTTGTAGCGACTACTTCTCTGAAACTACTTGACGGATGTTCATGAAACTTTACAGGAATGTTGCACTTGATGTCTAGTTGATCCTAGAAAAATTTCAGGCTGGCCGGAAATTCAAAATGGCCACCACGGCTAAAAATAGATTTAAAATAAATAAATTTGTAGTGACTACTTCTTGAAAACTGTCAGTGATATTGATATGGGTCTTTTTCTAAAATGATCAGCATGAAATGATGTTGATCCTTGTCGAAAATTGTTTTGATTCGACATTAAACATGGGCGCCAGTGGCCATCTTTGTTTACATAGAGTTTGTATAGTAAAAATTTGTAGCGACTACTCCTCTGAAACTATTTGGCGGATTTTCATGAATCTTCACAGGAATGTTGCTCTTGATGTCTAGTGTGATCCCAGCAAAATTTCAGGTCGGCCGGAAATTCAAGATGGCTGCCACGGCTAAAAATAAATTTTCAAAATACAAGTTTGTAGTGCCTACTTCTTGAAAACTATGTGATATTGATATGCGTCTTTTCAAAATGATCAGTATGACATCATATGATGTTGATCCTTGTCAAAAATTATTTTGATTCGACGTTAAACATGGCTGCCAGCGGCCATCTTTGTTTACATAGAGTTATATAGTAAAAACTTGTGACTACTCGACGGATTTTCATGAAACTTTACAGGAATGTTGCTCTTGATGTCTAATTGATCCTAGCAAAATTTCAGGTTGGCCGGAAATCCAGGATGGCCGCCATGGCTAAAAATAGATTTTCAAAATACAAGTTTGTAGCGACTACTTCTTCAAAACTATAAGTGATATTGATATGGGACTTTTTCTAAAATGATCAGTATGACATGATGTTGATCCTTGTAAAAAATTATTTTGATTTGACATTAAACATGGCCGCCAGCGGCCATCTTTGTTTACATAGAGTTATATAATGAAAACTTGTAGCGACTACTCCTATGAAACTACTTGATGGATTTTCATGAAACTTCACAGGAATGTTGACCTAGCTATCAAAAATCTATCAGTAGAGCTTCAAGGTCATTGACCTCTTGTTATTTTTCCTTTGTTGTTTTACCAGAAGTTTAAGTGTAATGTTGATATAATATAATCAGCAGTTAGTAATATGCAAAAACAATTCTCTTTCATTTATTCGTATAATAAATATTAATGATTGAATACATGCAAGTTTTTAGAAATGCCGAGTTATAGAATATCAAGATTGCCGTGTGTTACTTTCAAAGTTCCCTTTTATGCTTTGTACAAATTGTGCGTAGTTTCACGGGTTTATGAAAATATTACCTCAATGCCTAATGCAATACATAAGATCATATCATCCCCATCAACACCTGTTCAAATTCACATTAAAAACAACCTCCCGAATTATATGTAATCCCCCCCCCCATTTCTTTTAAAAGTCAGTTCAAAGCATCCCCCCTCCCCCACCCCTCATTTCTTTTTTTAAAAGTCAGTTCAAAGGTGTTTCCCGTAAATATATGGTTCCCACCCCCCTCCCCCCATTTCTATTTTTAAAAGTCAGTTCAAAGGTGTTTCCAGTAAATATATGGTTCATAACAGATTCTGACTGGTTAGTATATCGTTTGTTATTATTGGTTTACAGTACATAACAATTTCTGATAGGTTTTTATATGGGTTGTTATGATTGGTTTACAGTTCATAACACATTCTGATTGGTTAATATATGATAAATTAAGATTGGTTTACAGTTCACAACAGATTCTGACTGGTTAGTATATCGTTTGTTATTATTGGTTTACAGTACATAACAGATTCTGATTGGTTAATATAATAATGATTCTGATTTGGTGATGAACTCAGGAAAACCTCCTCCGTAAAAAATAATAGTCTGTCTGGGGTCTTGGATGGAGACAGATGTAAACTACTACTATCAGTAATATATATATATACAAATATTATGCTTTATGTATTGAAAAACTCACTAAAATGCCATATGCAATTCAGCGAGTATAAATATACACTGATACTGACTGATTGACAAACTGAGTATGCGTCATTATGATTGGCTTTTGAGTGGATGTATCTCTGACAAGTATGACTGTGAATGGATGTTTTTATTTTTAATTTGTCATTACATTTGAATAAATTCTTTGAGATGATTTGCTCACAAAATGTTCCACATTACATGTACACATTATATTATAATAACTAGGTGTTGGCGCCACAAGGTGGTATATTGATGTAGAAAAGTTAGGCAATATATGGCAGTGAGGCTCCAATGTTCAGGTTATTATTACTAATAACCATGTTCATAGTATGTAATACATTCATACAAATATCATTATTGTTGTCATCATAAATTTTTGATTCTTTTAATATAAATCATAAAACATTAATAAACAAATGAAAACATATATATGGCATTTTATTGTTTATAAAGCATCCAGTAATTAAAAATTGTGTGAACACTAAATTTGTGAATACAATTGCCGTTAAATAATGCTTAACAATGATTATGAAATGTTACAGTCCAACTTGAATATCAACTGTCTCTGTTCACTTTAATATAAGATGTCACAGTCCATCTTTAATATGACATCAGTCCAAATAAGTCTACATTTAATATCAAGTGTCTCTGTTCACTTTAATATAAGCTGTCACAGTCCATCTTTAATATGACATCAGTCCAAATAAGTCTACATTTAATATCAAGTGTCTCTGTTCACTTTAATATAGGCTGTCACAGTCCATCTTTAATATGACATCAGTCCAAATAAGTCTACATTTAATATCAAGTGTCTCTGTTCACTTTAATATAAGCTGTCACAGTCCATCTTTAATATGACATCAATCCAAATAAGTCTACATTTAATATCAAGTGTCTCTGTTCACTTTAATATAAGCTGTCACAGTCCATCTTTAATATGACATCAGTCCAAATAAGTCTACATTTAATATGAACTGTCACTGTTAACCTTTACTATGAACTCTCACAGTCCAAATTGCTCAACCTCAATATAAAATTGTCACAGTTTTCCTGAAACATGAACTGCCACAGTCCACCTTTACTATGAACTGTCACAGTCTGCCTTAATATTAAATGTCATAATCCTATTTTACTATGAACTGTAACAGTCCACCTTTAATATGATCTGTCACGGTTCACCTTTAATATGAACTGTTACAGTTCACCTTTATTAATGTGAACTGGTACAGTTCAGACCATCACAGTCCAACTGGTACAGTTCAAGCTATCACAGTCCAACTATAAGCCCCCACAGTCCACCTTTAATATTAACTATAACAGTCCAAGTTCAGTATGAACTTTCACAGTCCACATTCACTATGAACTGCCACAGTCCAAGTTCATTATAAACTGTCACAGTCCACATTTAATATAAACTGTCACAGTCTAACTTCAGTGTAAACTGTCACAGTCCACGTTCATTATGAACTGTCACAGTCCACATTCACTATGAACTCTCACAGTCCACATTTAATATAATCTGTCACAGTCTAACTTCAATATAAACTGTCACAGTCCACGTTCAGTATGAACTGTCACAGTCCACGTTCAGTATGAACTGTCATAGTCAACCTTTAATATAAACGGCCACAGTACATATTCAATATAAACGGTCACAGTCCACATTCATTATGAACTGTAACTTCAATATAAACTGTCCCAGTCCACATGAAATATAAACTGTCACAGTACACCTTTAATATGAACTGTCAGAAGTCCACATTTAAAATAAATTGTCACAGTGTAACTTCGATATATCACATTCTACATTTAATATCATTCAACTATAATATAAATTGTCACAGTCCAACTTTACTTTTAATTATGATCTGTCATGGTTCATCTTTAATATAAGCTGTAACAGTTCACCTTTTCTATGATCTGTCATGGTTCATCTTTAATATAAGCTGTAACAGTTCACCTTTTCTATGATCTGTCATGGTTCATCTTTAATATAAGCTGTAACAGTTCACCTTTAATATGATCTGTCATGGTTCATCTTCAATATAAGCTGTCACAGTTTACCTTTACTATGATCTGTCATGGTTCATCTTTAATATAAGCTGTCAGAGTCCACCTTTAATATGATCCGTCATGGTTCATCTTCAATATAAGCTGTCACAGTTCACCTTTACTATGATCTGTCATGGTTCATCTTTAATATAAGCTGTCAGAGTCCACCTTTAATATGATCCGTCATGATTCATCTTTATTATAAGCTTTCATAGTCCACCTTTAATATGATCTGTCATGGTTCATCTTTAATATAAGCTTTCATAGTCCACCTTTAATATGATCTGTCATGGTTCATCTTTATTATAAGCTTTCATAGTCCACCTTTAATATGATCTGTCATGGTTCATCTTTATTATAAGCTTTCATAGTCCACCTTTAATATGATCTGTCATAGTCCGCCTTTAATATGAACTGATGCAGTCGACCTAAAAGTTGAACTGTCACACTCCAAATCATTCAACTATAATATAAATTGTCACAGTCCACCTTTACTATAAACTGTCAAAGTCCATCTTTCAGATGATCTGTCATGGTTCATCTTTAATATAAGCTGTCAGAGTCCACCTTTAATATGATCTGTCATGGTTCATCTTTAATATAAGCTGTCAGAGTCCACCTTTAATATGATCTTTCATGGTTCATCTTTAATATAAGCTGTCAGAGTCCACCTTTAATATGATCTGTCATGGTTAATCTTTAATATGAGCTGTCAGAGTTCACCTTTAGTATGATCTGTCATGGTTCATCTTTAATATAAGCTTTCACAGTTCACCTTTAATATGATCTGTCATGGTTCATCTTTAATATAAGCTGTCACAGTCCACCTTTAATATGATCTGTCATGGTTCATCTTTAATATAAGCTGTCAGAGTCCACCTTTAATATGATCTGTCATGGTTCATCTTTAATATAAGCTGTCACAGTCCACCTTTAATATGACTTGTCGTGGTTCATCTTCAATATAAGCTGTCACAGTCCACCTTTAATATGATCTGTCATGGTTCATCTTTAATATAAGCTGTCACAGTCCACCTTTAATATGATCTGTCATGGTTAACCTTTAATATGATCTGTCATGGTTCATCTTTAATATAAGCTGTCACAGTTCACCTTTACTATGATCTGTCATGGTTCATCTTTAATATAAGCTGTCACAGTTCACCTTTAATATGATCTGTCATGGTTCATCTTTAATATAAGCTGTCACAGTCCACCTTTAATATGATCTGTCATGGTTCATCTTTAATATAAGCTGTCAGAGTCCACCTTTAATATGACTTGTCGTGGTTCATCTTCAATATAAGCTGTCACAGTCCACCTTTAATATGATCTGTCATGGTTCATCTTTAATATAAGCTGTCACAGTCCACCTTTAATATGATCTGTCATGGTTAACCTTTACTATGATCTGTCATGGTTCATCTTTAATATAAGCTGTCACAGTTCACCTTTACTATGATCTGTCATGGTTCATCTTTAATATAAGCTGTCACAGTCAACCTTTTCTATGATTTGTCATGGTTCATCTTTAATATAAGCTGTAACAGTTCACCTTTAATATGATCTGTCATGGTTCATCTTCAATATAAGCTGTAACAGTTCACCTTTTCTATGATCTGTCATGGTTCATCTTTAATATAAGCTGTAACAGTTCACCTTTAATATGATCTGTCATGGTTCATCTTTAATATAAGCTGTCACAGTCAACCTTTTCTATGATCTGTCATGGTTCATCTTTAATATAAGCTGTAACAGTTCACCTTTAATATGATCTGTCATGGTTCATCTTTAATATAAGCTGTCACAGTCAACCTTTTCTATGATCTGTCATGGTTCATCTTCAATATAAGCTGTCACAGTTCACCTTTACTATGATCTGTCATGGTTTATCTTTAATATAAGCTGTCACAGTTCACCTTTACTATGATCTGTCATGGTTCATCTTTAATATAAGCTGTCACAGTCAACCTTTTCTATGATCTGTCATGGTTCATCTTTAATATAAGCTTTAACAGTTCACCTTTAATATGATCTGTCATGGTTCATCTTCAATATAAGCTGTAACAGTTCACCTTTTCTATGATCTGTCATGGTTCATCTTTAATATAAGCTGTAACAGTTCACCTTTAATATGATCTGTCATGGTTCATCTTTAATATAAGCTGTCACAGTCAACCTTTTCTATGATCTGTCATGGTTCATCTTTAATATAAGCTGTAACAGTTCACCTTTAATATGATCTGTCATGGTTCATCTTTAATATAAGCTGTCACAGTCAACCTTTTCTATGATCTGTCATGGTTCATCTTCAATATAAGCTGTCACAGTTCACCTTTACTATGATCTGTCATGGTTCATCTTCAATATAAGCTGTCACAGTTCACCTTTACTATGATCTGTCATGGTTCATCTTCAATATAAGCTGTAACAGTTCACCTTTTCTATGATCTGTCATGGTTCATCTTTAATATAAGCTGTAACAGTTCACCTTTAATATGATCTGTCATGGTTCATCTTCAATATAAGCTGTCACAGTTCACCTTTACTATGATCTGTCATGGTTCATCTTTAATATAAGCTGTCAGAGTCCACCTTTAAT
The DNA here is from genome assembly GCA_037043455.1 of Cyrtodaria siliqua. Classification (NCBI taxonomy): domain Eukaryota; kingdom Metazoa; phylum Mollusca; class Bivalvia; order Adapedonta; family Hiatellidae; genus Cyrtodaria; species Cyrtodaria siliqua. Next base: position 113,964 of record JAWPHD010002832.1, on the reverse strand, counting down.
ATGATCCGTCATGATTCATCTTTATTATAAGCTTTCATAGTCCACCTTTAATAGGATCTGTCATGGTTCATCTTTATTATAAATTTTCATAGTCCACCTTTAATATGATCTGTCATAGTCCGCCTTTAATATGAACTGATGCAGTCGACCTAAAAGTTGAACTGTCACACTCCAAATCATTCAACTATAATATAAATTGTCACAGTCCACCTTTACTATAAACTGTCAAAGTCCATCTTTCAGATGATCTGTCATGGTTCATCTTTAATATAAGCTGTCAGAGTCCACCTTTAATATGATCTGTCATGGTTCATCTTTAATATAAGCTGTCAGAGTCCACCTTTAATATGATCTGTCATTGTTAATCTTTAATATGAGCTGTCAGAGTTCACCTTTAGTATGATCTGTCATGGTTCATCTTTAATATAAGCTTTCACAGTTCACCTTTAATATGATCTGTCATGGTTCGTCTTTAATATAAGCTGTCACAGTCCACCTTTAATATGATCTGTCATGGTTCATCTTTAATATAAGCTGTCACACTCCACCTTTAATATGATCTGCCGTGGTTCATCTTTAATATAAAATGTCACACTCCACCTTTAATATGATCTGCCATGGTTCATCTTTAATATAAGCTGTCACAGTCCACCTTTAATATGATCTGTCATGGTTCGTCTTTAATACAAACTGTCACAGTCGACCTTTAATATGATCTGTCATGGTTCATCTTCAATATAAGCTGTCACAGTCGACCTTTAATATGATCTGTCATGGTTCATATTTACTATAAGCTGTCACAGTCAACCTTTAATATAAGCTGTCACAGTTCACCTTTACTATAAACTGTCAAAGTCCACCTTTAATATGATCTGTCATGGTTCATCTTTAATATAAGCTATCACAGTCGACCTTTAATATGCTCTGTCATAGTTCATCTTTAATATAAATTGTCACAGTCCACCTTTAATATAAGCTGTCACAGTTCACCTTTACTATAAACTGTCACAGATCACCTTTAATATGATCTGTCATGGTTCATCTTTAATATAAACTGTCAAAGTTCACCTTTAATATGATCTGTCATGGTTCATCTTTAATATAAACTGTCACAGTCCACCTTTAATATAAGCTGTCACAGTTCACCTTTAATATGATCTGTCATGGTTCATCTTTAATATAAGCTGTTACAGTCCACCCTTAATATAAGCTGTCACAGTTCACCTTTAATATCATCTGTCATGGTTCATCCTTAATATAAGCTATCACAGTTCACCTTTAATATGATCTGTCATGGTTCATCTTTAATATACACCGTCGAAGTTCACCTTTAAAATGATCTGTCATGGTTCATCTTTAATATAAACTGTCACAGTCTACCTTTAATATGATCTGTCATGGTTCATCATTAATATAAACTGTCACAGTTCACCTTTAATATGATCTGTCATGGTTCATCTGTAATAGAAGCTGTCAGTCCACCTTAAATATAAGCTGTCACTTCCACCGTTAATACGTGCTGTCACAGTCAACCTTTGATATAAACTGTCAAAGTCCATTAATATGATCTGTCATGGTTCATCTTTAATGTAAGCTGTCACAGTCCACCTTTAATATAAGTTTTCACAGTTCACCTGTAATATAAGCTGTCACATTCCACCTTTAATATGATAAATAGTGACCCCTTTCTTAATAGTATTGCTACTAACTGGAACTCTTTTAAAAACGAACTTAACGCCTGTATCAAAAGACATTTCCACAAAAGAAAAAATCTACCCGCTTCGACCTTCCATATATTACTCAGGAAATAAAGTAGCTCTGCAGACAGAAAAGGAGAGCCTGATACACCTGGAAGGATCAGCGTATCAACAGGATTTGGAATCGATATTTAAAACTTTAGACCCTGCAAGAATCACATGCATCGATAAACTCAACACCAGTATTAGTGACAAGCCAAATAAATTCTATTCTTACATCAAACAGAAGAAGTGTGGTACCAGCAATATCCCAGTTCTCAAATTCAATAACAAGATACTCAGTGAAAAAACATAGAAGGCTGAAGCTCTCAATCAACAATACACCTCAGTATTCACAAGAGAACCTAGTGGCGATCTTCCATCTATTAACGACCAGTCGATTCCGCTTATGCCTGACATTGAATTCACAGCTCCAAGCATAGCCTCGGTCACCCGGCCCGCTTCTGATTTCTTCGTTACGTTATGCTACACGGATCCATTTCCGGAAGAACCAATACATGGATGGAGGCGTGGCTTAGCCACCGTCACCAGAAGGTAGTGCTTGATGGATCTTCTTCTGCAGACTCACCTGTGCTGTCCGGGGTACATAAAGGAACTGTTTTGGGCCCACTGATGTTCCTGCTATATGTAAATGACATCGGGAATAAAGTTTCGCCTCTTACATCTATAAATATCTTCGCCGACGACCGTCTTCTATATCACACCATACATACTACAGCAGATCAACTACAACATATGGTCGACTGGTCCCGAACTTGGCTGATGCATTTCAATGCAGACAAATGTCACTTACTGAAGATAACGCTAACGAATTAACCTTCTAACAACATAATAAACTTACAGAAGTACAACATCATCCTTACCTATGTGTTGAACTTACTAATGACATAACCTGGAAAACACATTTCATCAAAAGCCAATATAATGCTTAACCTACTTCGGCGACATCTCTATAACTGAAATCAAGAAGTCAGTTCAAAAGCATTCACCTCACTAGTACGACCACATCTAAAATACTCAGCAACCGTCTGGGACCCATATTTCAAACAGGGAATTCTGCAACTACATGTAGAAAAAGTGATAGAAAAAGTACATCGAAAAGGGGCCAGATTTGTAACAGGACAATATTCGTATAATGACATTAATTCTGAATGATCTACAATGGGCCATTGGCAACCTCTACAACAACGCAGACTCAACAAACGACTAACTACTTTACAAGATATACAGCAATCTCTCTGAGGCAGATGGGTAGTACCCCGCCACCCCCACCCCCACTGGAATTTTCATTCCTGTTAGGCGCCATATAACCTTTCATGTGTTGGTGCGCCGTAAAACCCAATTAAATTCAATTCATACACATTATGAACAATACAAATACAGTTTCTTGCCACGGACCATCCGAGAATGGAATGCTTTGCCCCAAGACCGGGTGCATGCAGGTACTGTAGACGAGTTCAGTACCCATCTGTGTGACACTATGTCACCAGGGCATTAATAAATAACAAGTCCAGACTCTTAAATACACGCTTTAATAATCTTTAAAGCTACCCCATTTTAATGTCTGATCGTATAATGGTATATTAATTCTACCAGATCTTACACAATCTCCCCAGATCTCTCTTCTCGCTACAAGAACATCCCAATATATACCTGCACTCACGTGCAATCATCTTATTGGATTCCTACACATTTATTCAATTGGTCTAACAAGGTATCCCGCCTACTATATACCTGAGTAAGCTAATATAATATCTGCTATCTGAGAGGCTCATCCCAAATTGTAGAATAATGGTCATTTACTATTAAATGCGATATACTTCTACCACTTGTTATTAAACTAGTACTATTACTTATTAAAGGGTCTGGTAGTGTTACATCTGCAGCTCGACATAGCCAGAGCCTAGCGGCACTTTTAGATTTCAGCCTGTACGTTGATGTCACCTGCCTGTGATGCTTATTCCTAGACAGTATATATGCAGGGTCTACCACAGAAATAATTTAAGGAATAGGGGGAATTAAATTTGAATATCATGGAGTGGGATAGGAGGAGTTATCCTTCGATTTACCAATATTTTAGGGATCATGATTTGTTTAGATGCACTTTGAAGTATATTTCAGCTGTAATTTGAAAGGATTCTTAAGAAGTATAGCCTACAAGGAGCCATTTATAGACAGGTATAATGCATGTTGCATGTTTATGGGTGTTTTAAGGGATAGGGCAGAGAGATCAAAGGATAGGGGGTCAGTTATGGAAAAGGGGAAATTAGATTTTAGAATTAAGGGATAGGGGGAATATGCTCTTAAATGCCCTGTGGAAGACCCCGATCTGAAAAATAGAATAGGTCCGAATAGTAAATGTATCAGTTCACAAATACATCATATAGTATTAGAACTGATCTTGCAACACATATGTTTGGTAGAATTGAACAAGACTTGATAAAATACAGTAATGAAGGTAATGTTATCTTAATTGGAACACGAATGCTCATATCAATGAAAATGATTTAGATTTTATACCAAATGACATGAATAATGGATGATTTTTACCTGATAATTGCATTGCAGATAATGTTTATCCTATGAGAAACACAATGATTAATCAAGTTACTAACATATATGGAAAAAACTTACTTGACCTATGAATTGGTCTTCGATTACGTATATTAAATGGTAGAACTTTAGGTGACTCCTCTGGAAAAAAGCCACTTTTTTTTAGCTTATAATGGTGTTTCAATAGTTGACCGTTGTACTTGTAGTGATCCTGTATTAACAGATATTGTATATTTTAAAGTGCATGATTATTACCCACATTTATCCGATCATTGTAAGATATCAATTAAGTTACAAGCAAACTTTACAGTTATAAAATAATACCCAACGAAATTTAAGGAATCTGCCCCGAAATTTTAAATGGTCTGAAATACAGGAGGCTACATTTAGGAATAATATCGATCAGTGTAAGATCGATAAGTTCTTTAATAAAATAGAAGAGATTAAAATAAATGTTATTTCTGTAAATAGTGTATATATACTCTGTAAAAAAAGTTTTGGACCATGGCAGTGTTCGAACCCGTACAATGATCGCTGAACCTTGACATTCGACCATAACCCTTATTATCTCAGTTGATAATTCACAATAGATCAACAATCAACAATAATTATCGTTTACAATGAAAGTTTGCGAAAAAATAATAATCTTTTTATTGGTTACTCGAATGTGTCTGTAACTGTTACTTTTAATGGACTTTGCAACATTTTTACAGACCCTTTGTGTGTTCGCGATATTTTTTTAAAATCAAATCTTGTTTGGAATTTAATGTTTCTGGTACGAAATTAACCGGGTAGGGCAGACCTTGGTTACTAAAAAAAGATACTTAAATTCTGTCCACTAGTTTTATTTTTATATGACTTTATATACCTTGGTCCAAAACTTTTTTTACCGAGTATAGTTTATTTTCCGATTTTTCTTGGTGTGAATGTTAGAAACACTGGAAAGAAACCAGCTAGTTTTGGTGTGAATGTTAGAAACACTGGAAAGAAACCAGCTAGTCTTGGTGTGAATGTTAAAAACACTGGAAAGAAACCACGTAGAAAATAACAAAACGTGGTATGATACAGATTGTGATTCAAAATATCGCCATATTAAACAGTTAAGTCGCAGGCTGACGAGAGAGCTTTGGGATAAGTCGTTACGCGTTAATATTATGTATGAAGTTAAGCAATATAAATCAAAGTACCGAAGGTACTGAGAGCATGGTGAACTATGATGAAATTGCGTCTTAGAATAAGGTCGTGTTTGATTACAATGAAACTGGAACTGGATTCAAAATCCATACTGTTTGTTTACAACAGTTTTGATAAATCTTGAACTTGATTTGAGAAACCGCGAATCCTGGATTCGTGCAGATTCAAGACGGATCATTCGGAACACTTCGGCCAATGATGCTACGAATGACAACATATAAGGCCTAAAAAAAGTGTTTTTTCGGGTAACGTCTTCAAAAAGATTAGGTAGGGTAGGGATTTTTTGTTTATTAATTTGTTTTTTTCCTCTAACTTTGGATGGCTTAAACAGAACCTTGCATGGACCTTGGAACAATGTGTGTATTGAATGTTCCATGCATTAACTGTTATTTCATTAAATAAATAAAACATTCAATAGTAAATAAACTTAATAAACCTGACAATCCTGTATTACTAATCAAAAGCTGTTCTTGTGTAGACTGGTCACAGATAATGTTTTGCCATTTGCAGGCTGTGAAGGACATATATAAATTCAATGATTTCAAGACATATTAAGACTTTTAATATTAAAATTTACCCAAGGGTTAAAATATTCATAAAGATCAGGCATTCACAATTTATTTTTATTTACCAATTAATTTATATTGTTAACTAGGGTTAAACAACAAACCACATTAAAAATACACTCAGAAAAATATTGATGACTATTAAATATTTCTGTGTGTTTACTCAATTTATTATTTTGTTCATGATGACGCTGACATCATTTCATTCATTTATATTTACATTTCTAATGTAAGTACTTGTATAACACATACAAAACTAGAAACATCCATTTGACCATGAATCACATTGTAATTGCTTCACGCGCAGTTAAAACTATGACGTTTCAAGAAAAAACAAGTGAGGTGTGACGTGAGTATACCATAACAGGTTAGTAAGGCAAGGCTCTACGTTTACGCGGTCCCATTTGCCGTGATAAATATAGGTGTTATTCTGCATTTGTATCAATTTAGAGAAAAAAATAGTTGAGAAACGGGACATATGGGTATTGATTGAGTACAATAATAATATAAATATAAGGAATACATTTTATTTTTTTAACATTCACGGGACTATGAATAGCATCAGGTCGCGAGCAAAGTTAGCAATCCCTTCTGGGTTCACTTACTTTGCACGTGACCTGATGTTATTCAGTGCCATGAACGTTAAAAAATAAAATGTATTCCTTAAAACATTGGATTGAGTAATAATGTAGTGGTTTAGTGGTAAATGTATATGCTGATGAAGGCCTTGGCCGAAAGCTAATACATTGAGTAAACACATAGAAATGTTTATTGTACCGACCCCTATGGGTCACAAAAGTAGAAGCAAACCTATTTTTAGGCCTTATATTATTGAGATGTGTAACTTTTTAAGCAAAAAAAGAAATCCCTACCCACCTACTCCATTTTATTTAGAGCTGCTAGGGGAAACACACCTCTTTTTTGGTCTAATACAGATTGTGTATCTTATGTGTTTTTTTTATATATCACTAATTGTTTCTTATTCGTTCCGATTCATTTATAATATCAATAAATCAATGCTATACAGAACTACATTATTGCTAAAATTTATTTTCGGTTTTAGCATTTGATTATAACGTACGGATTTACGAAACCAGATTCATCAAACCGGTTTCGGTTTTTTGTTTGTTTTTTTATTGCATGGTGTTTTAAGCCATTTATCAACAGAACAATTAGGTTATGTATGGCTGCCAGTTTAATTGGTGGAGGAAGACCTCAGCTATGTAGTGAATGTACATGGGGTACCACTAGGCTCTTGCGGTTCGATTCCCTAGAGATTTGGGTAGTCAGCAGTTTCCCGCCATCCCAGCCCATGGGACCCAGCCAGACGTCATGTGACACCATCCAAGCTCCCTGATTGGTAGCGGCTCGGCAAGGAGGCGGTCTCTTAAACTCAAGTGGCCATTGTGCGTGTTGTGCTTGAGCGAAGCGGAGACAATATTCATATTGGTGGACATATTCTGTGTGGATTATATATAAAGAACCTGACGAATCATACAATGGACAGAGTTCAGATGGACAAAAGAGAAGAAGGGGTGCCTTGTGCATCTTTTACTGGGCCTGGCACCTCATACTATTACACCGTACGAGGAGGCTGTCTTCAACTGGGGGAACATAGCCGAGCAGGTGGGAACCACAGTCCCACGCTGCCGGTCGATGTACCGGAAACTTTTAAAATCAGTCCGAACTTACAGGACGTCAATGGAAATTCTGACGGAATTACTGTATCATGTAAAATCTGCCAAGGACATAAGGGAAGATGCAACCATTGGGACAAGACCTGCTGCTATGCCTCCTATGCCTCCTATGCCTGTGCCTCCTATGCCTCCTATGCCTGCCGGCAAGATTCCAAAAAGCGGCTATGCACTTTTCATAAAGAGGCTTAAAAAGTCAGTTTCGGTTGCAGCTGCCATGTGGCGGTCAGCCTCAGACGACACGCGGCACCTTTACAAGATGGCTGTCATGGAGATGAAGACAGAAGGATATATTGATCATGAGACGCTAGAGAGATTAATTGAAATAGAGGAGGCAGAAGACAACCTTGCAATAGAGGAGGCAGAAGACAACCTTGCAATAGAGGAGGCAGAAGACAACCTTGCAACAGAGGAGGCAGAAAACATCCAGGATAATGATGCACCCTTTCCAGATGCCTTAAATGAGGACGGAACCGCTAATGACTCGGTGAGGGAAGAGGTAGACATCAATGTTGTGGGCAGGGAGCTGACCCCAAACCTCGAAAGGACAGAAATTCAAAAATCCAGAACTACAGAGAGACCGGAGATAAGGCGAAGACAAAGGCGAGAGACGCTGCTTGCTGACAAGCGTAACCTTCCACCAAGTCCAGAGAAGACAGGGATGACCGTTCAGACGGAAGAGGCCAGAAAACAATATGTTTTGCAGCTGAGACCAGACGTTCATCCAGTTGATTTCAGCAAACCCGGGAGAAGAGAGTTGAGCATCTCAACAACACTGCTGGAGCTTTTCGCCAGGAATGCCCACGTCAGGAAAAACATTCCAGAGTCTGAGCTGGCAGAGGCCGTGGAACCATCCGCTATACAACATGAACAGGCCCTGGAAACAGAACTTGTACTTCCGGCAGCAGACAGACAGCTGGAAGATACAGAGCAGCCAGTCTCTACTCCCAGGGCAACGGAAGATACAGAAGGCCATGGAGAAGAAGCAACAGGAGAGGAAGCAGACAGGAAGAAAACCGCATTTACTACCAAATACGGCCTCTTTGAGCACGTGAAAATGGGCTTTGGATTATGTAACGCCCCAGCCACGTTTGCACGTGTCATGAACCTGGTGCTCAGGGGTCTTAATTGGAAAACAGTGTTGGCCTTCCTGGATGACATCCTGGTATTGGGTAGTGGGTTCGAAGACCATTTGTTGAACTTGACAGAGGCATTGGCTAGGTGTAGACGGTATGGTTTAAAGTTGAAGCCAAAGAAATGTGTATTCTTTCAGAGGGAGGTTGAGTTTCTGGGAAGAATAGTAGGCAGTAATACCCTAGCTATGGCTGACAAGGACATAGCGGTGGTACGGGAGTGGCCAATCCCCAAATGCTCCAAAGATGTCGAGCGCTTCATGGGTTTGGCCAACTACCACCGGTTGTTCGTCAAGGATTTTTCCAAATAGGCCGATCCACTTTATAGCGTTGTGGGGAAAAACAAGTTTAAGTGGGGAATGGAGCAGCAGGACGCGTTTGATGCCTTAAGGGGGTCCTTGATGGCTCCGCCCGTGCTAGCTCTTCCAAATCAAACGGATGAGTACATCTTAGACACCGATGCCTCAGATGTGGCCATCGGGGCAGAATTGCTCCAAATCCAGAATGGATCGGAGAAAGTAATAGCATATGGGAGTTATGCACTAACAGGGGAACAGCGGCGCTACTGTACTACGCGTAAAGAGCTGCTGGCTGTGGTTAGGTTTACCAGACAGTACCGGTATTACTTGCTAGGACGGCCTTTCGTGGTTAGGACGGATCACTCGAGCTTGACTTGGTTGCTAAGGTTCAAGGAACCCCAGGGGCAGTTGGCGCGATGGATGGAAGAGTTGTCCCAATACAACATGATCCTGAAGCACCGGGCTGGCAAGAAACACGGAAATGCGGATGCATTGTCTCGGATCCCTATGGCGCCGGGACATTGCAACGCGTTTGAAGCCGAAGTTGAGCCAGGGGATCTGCCATGCGGGGGTTGTGAATACTGTGCCCGGGCGGACAGGAACTGGGGAAGCTTCATCCGGGAAGTGGATGAAGCGGTTTCGCTGACGGCGTCAAGGGTACCTGAAGTTGCGGGGGTGCACCAGAGGGCCGCGGGAGGTCATGAGGGTGAGATTGGCAACTTCTGTGCGGGGACGGGAAGTCAGCGAGGGAGTTCCTGGGCCGCGGAACTGATCACTCCGCGGGTTCCGCAGGGATTGCAGGGGAGCGAGACTCTTAAACAGAGTAGCTGCAAACGAAAAGTTGAAGTTAAGCTTGGGGATGTGACTAACTCGGGAGAGTCGAAGGCAGAACCGGAACTGGATCTAGGGGAACACATGGAATGGTGTTCTGAGATAGATGATGAGTCTGGGGCTCTCTGGGACGATGAGGGCCCGGGGTTATCACGGGTAGAACTGACAAAAAAGGACAATAACTTCATCATCCGTACCTGCAATGTGGCGAGGGAGGTCACGGTGGGTACCGTAGACCAACCCGCGTGTTTGGGGTTCCCCCTGCAAGAGGTGCAGGATGCCCAGGGGCGGGATTCTGATTTGGAGATAATTCTAGCGTGGGCCCGTGCCGCCGAGGAGCCATCTGAGGAAGCACTCTTCTTGGCGAGCCCGGCGGCAAAGTCCTACTGGCTAAATAAAGAACTGTTCATTTTGATAGACGGGGTGCTTTTCAAAGAGAGGAAAGCATCAGATGCTAAGGATCTGGTGATGCCCTCGGAATTGAAGGTGCAGGCAATAGAGTGGAATCATGATATCCCATCCGCGGGGCACCAGGGTGTGGCCAGAACCAAGGCCAAACTGAAAGAAAAATTCTGTTGGTACGGCCTGGCAGATGATGTGTTCAAGTATGTGACTTCCTGTGGGGTGTGCTGTCAGAATAAGAAGCTGGACCGATATGGTCGGTGTGCTCTCACTGAATACCAGGCGGGAGCCCCTATGGAACGCGTCCATATTGACTTTATGGGGCCACTACCAAAAACACCTCGGGGAAATGAGAACATTCTGATGATGGTGGATCAATTTACCAAATGGGTGGAATGTATCCCCCTACCTTCGCAGACAGCGGAGGTCACTGCACGTGCAGCGGTAAATGGGTTCTTCTCTAGGTTTGGCTACCCTTTCCAGTTGTTCTCGGATCAGGGCCGAAACTTTGAGTCGAAACTGTTCACGGCCATGTGTACCACCCTGCAGATTCATAAGGCTAGGACGACTCCCTATCGACCCTCCGCAAATGGGCAGGTGGAGAGGTATAATCGTACCCTGATGGACGCGGTGCGTTGTTTCATTGGAAAATCTCAAAATCAGTGGGATCTGCACCTGCAACAACTGGCAGGGGCTCTGCGGGCGTCCGTGAACCGGAGTACGGGTTTTACCCCTAACAAGCTAATGCTAGGTAGGGAAGTAAACACTCCGGCGCATCTGATGTTCCCTCAGGCGGGTAAGAAGCCCACTGATACTGAGGGGTACGTGGCAGAACTGGCTGATGAGCTCCAGAAGGCACACACTACGGCTAGGGCCAAGCTAAAAACCTCGTTAAAGAGGATGAAGCGGAACTATGATGTCAGAATCTTGGAGAGGCCCTATGATAAGGGAGACGCAGTATACTTGTTGGACACTGCGACTCTGAAGGGCAAGTGCAAGAAACTGAGCCCGCCCTGGAAAGGTCCGGCGGTGATAGTAAAAAAGATCTCCGCATACCTCTATCGGGTCAAATTGAAGAATGCGATATTTGTGGTCAATCACGATCGGCTGAAACCCTGTCGAGACCGGAAGTTACCGGTTTGGCTAACCCATTGGCTGGCCAATCTGGATGTGGGTGACGTACAGGGGGCCGATGATGGTCATTTAAATCGTTCATGCAGGCAACCGTGGCAGGGGAGATTCATGATCCAGTGTGATACTTGTGAGGAGTGGTATCATGGGTCATGTATCAATGTAACTGCCACGGAGGCTCTCAGTATCGATCGTTTCAAGTGCGAGGTCTGTAAAAATGTTGGTCGCCCATAACCTCATTTACCAAAATGTCAAGTCCCTACGTAAAAAGACCGCAAAGAGGCTGTTCTCTAAATAGAACATTCTATTTTTCAGGTCACCCAAGAAGGAGCCCGGCAAGGATCAGGAGAGCTTCCTGGATAGGGTCTGTCGGGCGTCTAGGTTGGGGAAATTGGTAAGGGCGGCGAAACTAATCAGCACGCTGATGCTCTCAAGAGGAGCAGCGGCTGACCTAGAGCGGGCCCTCTCGGCCCAGGCCGAGATAGCTCGGCGGCTGAACGACCACAGGTGGGTTGCGGGAGGTGGCTCGTGATGCCCACGGGCTAGCCTTCCAGACCCAGGAGTGGATTAGTCGGCACCTGGCAAAGGTTGGCGGGGGGCCTCCCCGCCATAAACCGAGCCAGTTGTCGGGGCCCAGCCGGGACATCCGGTTGAAGGAGGACCCGGATCTTCCACGGGTAGTGGAGGATGCGGGGGTCAGACAAGGTGACACTGGGTCATTGGGTCCGCTGGACTTCGGCGGATTCCAAAATCCTGTGTTACTGAGCGACTCCTCGAGTGCGGAGGAGGAACCTCTGACAGAGAATGTCCTATTGCTGGACGCGGACACGGTTATCCCTGAGGACCTGCGTCCCGGGGATTCGATGGGTTTCCGTCGGATGATAGAGTCCACCCAGCTAGATCCCCCTCTGGTGAGTGGTCCTGGCCGAGAAAGCCCATCCCTGCTTGGTGGGGATGCGAGCTTACCTGTGGGGCTGGTCCCCAGGAGGCGGCAGAGGAAGCCACGGCACCGGAGGAGGGGACGAAATAGGGGACAAAAGAGGAACGAGGCTCTTGGGGGTGAAACCAGGAGCAGCCGGGGTGAGGGTTCTGGAGGCACGTCCCTCCAGCACCTAGTGCTGTTACCGGCAGGGGCAGAAAGTCACTCTTCTGCCCGGGGCTCTATGTGGGAGTCGCCAGGTGCGCAGGGGCAAGAAGCGGGGAGTGGGGCGACGCACTCCCGTTCTCGATCCTCGTGTGGAAGGGGATCCCCCTCCGGGGTAACTATCCCCCGTGGAGTGGGGGGGGGGGTCGAGTGTTCTGACTCCGGCTGCAACCTCGCCTCTATCCATGCCGAGTCAGGGCGATCGTTCAATGCAAGGTCTGCATCCCGTAAGGGAGGGGCCGGCACCTCTTGGTCGGGGAATGACTGTGGATTGAATAGGGCCGGACCCATTGGAGATCGGGGATGCAGATCTCTGCATTAGTGTGGAGACACTATCCGGGGAGGATCGACCGAGCAGGCAGGTGAAGTTGGCCACTGGGCACACAAGCCGAGGTTTGTCCCCAAAAGGTCGGGGTGCGATACGGGCTCAGCCTCGACCACACGTTGAGTCGAGGCTAGGGGTTGCAGGTAGCCACCCTGGCCATGGGATAGACTCAGGGGTGCCCAGTCGGAACTCAAAACAACGGCGGGATCTCCGCCGGACTGCCGCAGCAAGGTGCCTTCTCGGGTGTGGTGAAGATTTGGGGGAGTTTGCCAAACTCCATGCATTGAAGTGGCATCTCCCTGTGATCTTCGATGACAGCCACGAGTCCTCGGAGACCCCAAGGCGGAGGGTGGGAGCCCTCCGATTCATTGCGGACCGTTTACTCGGGGGCTTGGGCTCCCTGGAGGACTTGTTGTTATACGTCAAGGGGACCGAGCTTTTCTCGGACCTCTCCGGGCGACAAGTCACAGGGAGGCAGGCGGCTGCCATGAGGGCGGTGTGTGAGTACCTTGGGGTGGACGCCCCAGAGGAATTCAAGATATCGCCACCGAACACTCCAGCGATCTTGATCCACTGGAGAGTGGTGGTGATCTTGATAGCACACCTGCCCTCACGAGAACTAGCCCAGCTTCAACAGCTGTATGGGATGCCAGAGGGGATAGCAGCTCCAGGCCCGGAGTCAGTTATGGGTGTCCAAACTGAACTCCCGGAGGCGTTCGACAGTCATTTTCACCTGGACAGGTGTGAAAATGTCTTGAACACACCTCATGGAGGCTATCTCGGTGTCCTCAGAGCCCTCCAACCTGAGGAACAGACCAGGGTCCGGGTGATTGGTGCAGTGGCCAATTACTGTGACCCGGGTCGGTACCCTTCGGGTCAGCAAGTGGAAGCACTGAGGGGACAAGGCGTGTACACCACGATCGGTATACATCCCAAGCATGCTGTGCAGTATGATGAGAAGTCCCTGGTCGAGGCTCTCAACCTACCCGGGGTAGTTGGCCTCGGGGAGGTGGGACTGGATTACACTGTCCCACTGGGGGACAGGTCTCGGCAAGTGCAGGTGCTGGGCCGTGTTCTGGGGTTTGTAACACCGGAGCTCGTCTTGGTATTGCACTGTCGGGGCCAAGAGAATACCCCAGGGGACGAAGCCTCGGCCTTGGTGCGGTTAATGGGACAGGCACTCCTGCACCGTGATCAAAGGGTGCACCTCCATTGTTTCACCAGCAGCCTGGAGGAGGTCCAGCAATGGACCCACAGCTTCCCAAATGCATATTTCGGGTTCACCAGGTTGGTGGAGAATTTTGGGGAGGCACAGTTGGCCGCGTTGCGGCGGGTGCCTGAGAATCGTCTGCTCCTGGAAACGGATGCTCCGTATTTCCATTTCCGGGGGCATCAGCATTCGACACCGGCTTTCCTAGGTCAGGCGGCGGTGGTGGTTGCCCAACATCTGGGTATCTCGACCGACCAGTTACTGAGATTGACGGTGGAGAATGCTCGGCGGTTGTACCTCCGGGTGTAGGTCACCCGGGTGGTGTTGGGGGGGGGGGGGGGGGAAGCGAAACTGGGGTGGGTAATCTCTGGTCAGAGGGTCCGGACGGTTAGTACAGGGCAGGGTTCGTTTGTATGGTCGTCTCGGACTCCTCAAAGTCTCTAAAGGCCAGAGTTATAGAAGGGTTCCCTCATCTCTGCACCTAAGGGGCTCTGGAGGTTTGGTTAGAGACATCCCAAATTTGGGTGTTGTCTCCCAACCCCAAGAATAGGGGGGGGGGGGGGAGGGGGGGGGGAATGGTTAATTTATCTGCGAATTTAAGGAAGGTCATCGGGGTAATATTATTTAATAGGGGAAAACAGTCAAATCACAAACATATGGAAGGATCAAGTTTGGTTACCAGGGTTCAAGGGAATTAGTGCGGGTAGGGATTAAGGTTGGTTACCAGGAGAAAATTAAGGATCTTTTAAAGTCGGTTACCAGGGTTATCTGTAGAGGGGAATTATGAACGGGATATTATCATTATTGTTTTGGGGCATATTATATTAAATTATTGGGAGGCACCTCCGCGGCCGAGAGGGTTAGGGTCACACAGGCTCCAGTGGGCAGGGTTGGGGAGATTCCCTCATCACCTCTGGGGTCATGCTGGTAGTGAGTGTTTAAACAACACTTTTGCCCGGGTTCAGGGAGGGTACTCAGATAGGAGACGTAAGAACCTAAAAAAGGGAAGTTAGCGCTCACAACGGCAAAGTTGTGCTGAGGGCTAATGGGGGTTCTCCCGGGTGTGAAGACCCTTTTTATAAAGTGGGGAGGAGTGTAGTGAATGTACATGGGGTACCACTAGGCTCTTGCGGTTCGATTCCCTGGAGATTTGGGTAGTCAGCAGTTTCCCGCCATCCCAGCCCATGGGACCCAGCCAGACGTCATGTGACACCATCCAAGCTCCCTGATTGGTAGCGGCTCGGCAAGGAGGCGGTCTCTTAAACTCAAGTGGCCATTGTGCGTGTTGTGCTTGAGCGAAGCGGAGACAATATTCATATTGGTGGACATATTCTGTGTGGATTAATATAAAGAACCTGACGAATCATACAATGGACAGGTAGGAACACTTTAGCTATTTGAGACGAACTCAGATACAAAATTCCCCGCCATTCTGTCTAAGCTACGCAATTTCATCTAATGGGATTCAATTTCGGTATAGTCTGGCACAATCACGCGTTCTATTCTGTCACACATGTATTCATAAAACATCAAAAAACACATTTATTTACGATTACATTGTTCAGAATGTAATGACCTCCTCTCAAAGAGACGCGCGGGAATTGTTACCGTCCGTGTTATCAAGGTATAGACAGGCGATGGTACCAGATGAAATTTCGCACGCAATTGGAGAAGGAATTACAATTACTGACCAAACCTTTTAAATATTATATGAAGATATACAGGCCATGTCACAACATATATGTATAGTTCTTAAAGATATAAATCCAAGAAAGATGAAATATATGCGTTTGATGGTGTTGCAGGAGAAATAAAGTATGAAATTAACTGGTTACAAATCTCAATAAACTATCCTAGGAAATCAATACGGCGTATGAATATATTGTTGGACATGTTATGCAAGATCACGTGATGATGATGATTGATCTATTTATAGAACGCACAGCAAAACGATGGATAGCTATATAAACAATATATAACTTAAACAATGTGTCGAAGAAATTATTTGAAATTTCTAAATGACATTACCTTATTTGTATCCGCACTAGAAAAGAAAAAACACCTGTTAAAATATGGGTCTTCTTTTTCAGGCAATGCGTCGATTCATCAGTGAGGCTGTAGTTAGGATTCGTGAATAAACACGGTAACTATAGCTTGAACAAGTTCACCATGCTAAAAACTAATGCGTAAGAAACATAGACTTTTTAAAAATAAATTATTGGGAAGTATTTTAGCAAAACTATAGAAGAACCCATCCGTATTTTGGAAAACTGAAGAAATCTTTAAACAAAAGAATAGCATTCACTACTCAACTTTTATAATCGGTCACTTTTCAAAGAATTATTTATTTTATAATAATTCATATTTTCATTTGAAATTTTAACTGGCATCGTTTAACAATTATCGCTAGCGATTTATAAAACTTAATCTCCCTTCATTTGACTAAAACCTTGTTGATAAACTTAATAACACATTGATATGTGTTTCGGTGATTTTCAGTTTTTAGAATTCGTGTTATTTTCAAAAAACCTGGGTGACCGATTATAAAAGTTGAGTAGTGTAGATCCTTCCTCTAATCTACCATCTGGGGAATGGTTTAGTGTGTGTGTGTGTATTTCTAAGGATTATAGTCCCTCCACCTACGACAGGCGTCCTACCTGACGATTATAGGCACAATGTCTGGACTTTTATCTGTGTGTTGTTGTGTGATGTGATGATATGTCTACTTGAAGCAGCGAACTCAATGGTTTCTTTATAGTGCTGCCACACTGGAATACCACGCCGTAGTAGACATGATACCCCCACCCGCCAGTCACATTATTCTGACACTGGTCAATCAGTCGCAGCACTACCCATTATTTGCTCGTCAGGCAAGGGTTACAAGTGACTACTCCATTTTTAAAGTCTTTGGTATGACGCGGTCAGGGGACTCGAACCCACGACCTCCCGAATGCAAGGCAGACGCTATAACCACTACACCACAATGCTTCGGTCCAAATACGTTGAATCTCTTTTAAATACTGAGCAAGTTGATGCATGCTCAGTTGTCTCCCCTCTGACACCAATTCCTATCTCTCTTATCTTACATCATACTTTCTTATTTGACTGTAGACTATGTTGTGAAAACTATCAGTTCTGCTCTGCACTATCATCATTTTCCCTCGCTGTACTACCACCTTTATTTGTCATAAAGAGTACCATTTACAGTTGAACTTGCATTATATACTATATCCATTGCTGTTTTACACATGTAAAATCTTGGAATAAAAGAATTTGAATTTGAATTGATAATTTCAGAAAGTCTGATCAAACTTGTACAGGTAATATTAATAACTGTAATGTATTAAACTCAAAAATTATAGCAGAGGAAGTGTTAAAAGCGGTTTGTGGGCTTAAACTAAAAACCTCATGTGTTGTTGATGAGATAACAAATAATATGCTAAAAGTATCATTATACCTTATGTAGATGTATATGTGAAATTGTTTAATTTAATTTTACAGTCTGGAATATATCCTATTGTTTGGAAAGAAAATATTATTAACCTCTATTCAAAGATGGTAACGACCCATCGAATTAAAGAGGCACAGCGTTATCTAGTTGTTTTAGTATCATTTTCGAAGTATTGTCTAATAGATTAGATTCTGTTTTACAAGAAAATGATATCGAACAGATTGGATTTAAGAAGGGTTGTCGTACTAGTGACCATATATTGTCACTTAAAACACTTATAGGTAAAGCTTTTAAATATGTATACTGTTGCTTTGTGGATCTTAGAAAAACTTTTGATTTGGTGAATAGAAAAGCTTTGTTTAGGAAACTTAGTAGATATACTATTGGTGGTAATTTTCTACAAATACTAAGAAGTATGTACGAAGAAGTAAAATATACAATCAAATTACAAACGGGATTAACTCCCACCACTAACTCTACAGTAGGAGTTAAACAAGGTTGTATATTAAGTCCAGCATTATTCTTACTGTTTATAAATGACTTAGTAGATATAATTGATGATTCATGTGATCCTGTTGAATTAAATATTAAAAAACGTTCATGCTTATTATATGCTGCTGACAAAGTACTATTTTCTGAAAGTGCTAAAGGATTGCAATCCTGTATTAATAACAGAAACAGTTAGTATCTGATCGTCTTAAATGTATTACAGTGTATATGAAATTATATGAATCGTATGTTAAACGTATGTTATTATACTGTAGCGAGCTGTTTTCACTTGATATACTAATTCGTAGTAATTGCGAATTAGAGGACAGACGAGACGCATACTTATCTGAGAAAATACAAATTAAATTTGCAAAAATAGTTTTACGTGTAAATAGGTCGGCTGTCAACAAAGCAGTTTTATCAGAGTTGGGTCTTATTCCTATATATGTTCATAGTCTCAAATCCAGTGTTAGTTTCTGGCATTATATTGTTTTTTCACAAAATTGATAATTAACATTTGACAAAGTTGAATTACCTACACTTTAAAATAAAATAAGAAACACATGTTGACCCTTAACCTCTCCCCACTCTCAGACCCTCCCAGGGTTTTGGGAATCTGGGGACTATTGCCATTTAATTTGAGAGATCTGTGGAACATTGGCAATTATTTTATGGGATCCAGGGATCAAATGCCTACATTCAGGGATCTAGGGTCCTAAAAGAAAAAAAGGAAAGAAGCAAGTACCTAATTTGTACGTATAATTGGTATAATTTACTTTTAAAACATGAAGTATCCTGGGATTTCCTTTCAGCCGGAAAAAAATTCACTTCTTTAAAGCCGGGATTTTTATTTCGCCTAATACACTGGCCAGAATAATTTTTTTCGTCAACTTGAAAGCCCGAATCTTTATTGTCTGCGTCGAGGTTGGTTTTCAGTTGTTGGCCAGTCCTGTTATTTCAGCAACCACTGGTCAGTGAAACTTGAAATATGTCATCAGTACCATCAAGGACACTGGTAGGCACATGTTCCATAACTCTGTATGGCATTTAAGCAAAAACATGGCCCTTTTATTACTTTTCTGGTTTAAGTTATTTTTTTGACAAGTCCATTTATTTTAACAACTGAAAGTCGTACATCAACAAAACTTCAGTAAAGCTTGGAATATAAAGTAGACAAATGTTCCAAATTAACTCTGTATTGCATTTAAGCCAAGTTATGTTCTTTCTTTTTCGACTTCAAAATTCTGGTTAAAGATTTTAGGCAAGTCCTTTATTGCAATAGGTGATTGTTAATTTAATACAACTTCAGTAAATGTTGAATGTTGTTTAACACAGTATAGGTTATTTAGGGCCGCCCCAGAGAGAGGGGAAGGATACATTGGAATCCGGGAACCGTGCACTACTCTTATTATCGAATACATTCCTATGGTTCTTTAATGTGCTCTGAGGATAGACCGATACACGAGACCGCCCGGTTTACGTCCCCATCCGATGGACGAGGCTAAGGGAAAGTGTCTTGCCCAAG
The DNA here is from genome assembly GCA_037043455.1 of Cyrtodaria siliqua. Classification (NCBI taxonomy): domain Eukaryota; kingdom Metazoa; phylum Mollusca; class Bivalvia; order Adapedonta; family Hiatellidae; genus Cyrtodaria; species Cyrtodaria siliqua. The sequence goes on along the minus strand of JAWPHD010002832.1, from coordinate 94,260 downwards.
AACACACCGACGAAATTCTCAGTGGCACCACGGAGGATTGAACCCGGTGCCTCCGGTTAGCGCGACGGTTACAAATCCGCCGCTGTAACCGCCGCGCTACCGCCAGCCCTAACCTCAGTAGAGCGTGGATGTTAGTAGACACATGTTCCATAACTCTGTATTGCATTTTAGCATAAGTATGGCCCTTTTTTCTGGATATTTATTTTCTGTATTGTATTTTAGAAAATGCGTAGCCTATTTTCGACTTGGGAATTTCTTTTATTTTATTTGCTGGCAAGTCCATTTATTTCAACACCCACTAGCCATATATCTCTGTCAAAGGAGCTTGACAAGTGTTATCACTTACAGACATATGTTTTATAACTTTTTATTTCATTTTAGCCAGATGATATATTTTTTCAACTTAGAGTTTCAGTTTAAGCTTTATAAGCAGCTTTATATATTTCAATTAAACTCATACATCCAATAACAATGGCAAGCCTGTATTAATGTCACTTCCCCACTCCTACACTACCACCACCACCACCCCAGATAGACAAATATTTATTCTATTCTTTTTGGTTTCTCTTCAGTTACCATGTCTGCATCCTGTTCTCTTCCATCCCCTCCACAACTTCCTCCGCCCACCTCCCCTCCACCACACACTCCACCTTAGACTCACCCAATGAAAATATTGTGTGTTTTTTTCCCTATTCAGTAACACTTCCCCTCCCCACCCTCTTCAAGTTCATATTCTTTCTGGGTTATGGGGTATTGAAGGTCTTGCTTTGATATTTGGTATATATGTTTACTGACCACCCGCTCCAGGCACCCCTACACCCTCACCCCAGTCACTACCACCTATTAACCTCCACAATTTAGACTTGACCTTGTGAATGAACTGGCACCATGGTTGGTGAGACAGAAGTGTCAGTGGCCTTGTTTAAAATTTACTTTGAATAGTGGAGAATGCTGTCCTTTCGACAGCTCTTGTTTAATATGGATCTTTCCATATTTGGTGGATAGAACTTCATATGCTGGTGTTTATATTTAGTTATGCTTGTACTTGTCGGCTTTCTATGTGAGCCCCTTGTGCTCTTCTAAATTATGGATGTTTTGTTTGGTGGTGTAGGGGATTGTCTTGTACTGGGCAATGACTATATAACACTGGCATATAGCGCATAGCTTTGTCTATAACCTGGCATTGATGTGACTGAAGTTGCTTCTTAAGTCCACTTACTTGTTGATGCATGATATCGCACAAGTACCAGGACCCTTGTATTGTAATACTACCATGACCACTGCATACCACATTGATTACTGACATGTCCAAAGTACATCACATGTATAACTATCATGGCTACTCTGTACCTCATTACAATGACCACTGTATATTGTAAGTATTACTACCATGACCACTGTCATTACTACCATGACCACTGAATACCCCATGTATTACTACCATGATCTATGCATACTACATTTATTACTACCAGGACCACTGACACCATATTTATTAATAATATACCACATGTCATGTCATGTCACCCATGTTAAATGTCCATAGACCGTTTTTTTCCCGTTTTTGTAATATCTCGCGTGTAATGTCTCCATGTAGTGAGTCACTGAATGATAGTCTTTTTTGTAATGTCATCTCAGTATAATTACTTATGATTGTGATGTCAAAGCAAGTTTATAATTATGTATTGGAATGAGTGTATATGTACGTACGCAAATGAAAATCAGTGAACATTTACTAATATGGCTGACACAGTTTGCACAACTTTCTGAAGATAAACTGAAGTCTACTCCTGAGTTCACAGCTGAAGATTCCGATCGAACACAAAGAATCATCCGCAAAAAAATAATTTTTATGTTCTAGGTGCTGAGAATAGTGATTTTGAACAGAGAAAAGTAACCATGTTTTCTCAAGTTTTATTTCAAAGGAATATTTAGCAGAACCAAATATCTTTTTCAGACATGTTTTTCAGTATAATAAAATAAATAGCCTTAGAAGGTTGACAAATATTCACTGTAACCCTCACAGGATTGCAATATATTTACATACAGCCATGACCAATGTATATCACATTTAGGCATACTTTTATATTGTTTATTTAAGAACCATCAAGAAAGAGAATAGCTGTAGGAGGAAGGGAAAAAAATAAAAATAAACTGTCAAATTCCCTATGGAAAATTCGTTTTGTCGTAGGATGGTTCGCAAAACGAATTATCAAAAAATAATGGCCTTATTACAACCATGACTTATGTATACCACATTAATTATAACCATGGCTTTATATGAATATCATGTTCATTACTACCATGATCAATGTATACCAAATTACTACCACGGACGTCGGTCACTTTATGACACTTTGTACAACACATTTACTACCACCATTGCCAGCGTATACCACATTTATAACTGCCGTGACTAATGTATACCATATGTATTACTACCATGATCTATGTACATCACATTTATTACAACCATGAATACTATCATTGTCTTCTACAACTCATTTCAACTGGCTAAACATCTGAGCAGAAGTTGTGGATATAGCCAGATTGTGGTTAAACATGAAGTAGATCTACATTTAACATATAAACTGAAGAGGGAGCCAGATTTTTTTCCCCCTCTAATTGGACTCACAGCCAGACTAATTTTTCCAAAGAATGTGAGAGAAGGCTGGATTTTTTCCCCCAACAATTTGAGGGGCTGTTTATTATTTTTCCTTAAAGTCAGAGCCAGGATTTTGTTTTCAGCAATTCAAGGGCCAGACTATTTTTTTCAGGAAAAATAAGTGATATTAAGCGAACAATATTTTGTACTTTTAGGGAACTGTGATTAACACTTTCGGGGATCTAGGGAACATGGATACAATACTTTGGGAGAATTTCGGAAAAATATACTTTTGAAATTTAAGGATCTGGGGAACAAGTCATTACTTTAAGGGATCTGGGGAACAAGGACCCCGCAGGGAGGACCTTGTTAGTACGCTTTATGAATGAGACGAGATATAGGTAGCTGTTCCTTGGTAAATGACTAAATCTATCAATGAACACTCTGACTACTGTAGTCTTATTTTGTCATTAATATTTAAACATTTGCTTTTTGCGTCATCTATGCAGTGCCGATTTCATATTAAAATGTTAAGTAGGTAAATAGTAAATATATAAGTATTAGATAAGTAAGGTTTCATTGAGTTGGTTCATTTAAACATCGAGATGGGCGTAGCCTAGAATGGCATCAGTCCTTAATATTATAACATTTTAAACTATAATCTTTTAACTATCATTATAGAATGTCCTTAGCACTGAAAGAGGCAAATAGCTCCACTTATTTATAACGTGTATAGTCTTACCTCAACATTAAGTATAAATTCAGCCATGGAGAGAAACAGAGCTTGAACTTGAACTTTATGCAGAGTATTATTTTATTTTTTAATTTGTCTATTTTTTATTATTTATATCTAATTTATAGACCGATACCAGTCTAAGCGTAGCCCATCGAGGTGTTTATATTAACCAACGAGATGAAACCATACTCTATTTGTTTTGTAGCATGTCCATTACAGCTCTATTTCAGTTATTCTAACTGTTATTCTAACTGTTTATCACTGTTATTCTGACTGTTATTCTGACAGGTCTTGTTTTCAATTAAACGATTTACACCTGTGCTATTACTAAGAGAATGTTCAGTGACCATGCTACAACAACATTTAAGTAACTAAAGGAGTAAAATAAATAACATCTAAAGGTAAACTAGAATACTAAGAAGTCCAGACACATTTATATAAACTGTTTAGGAATGTTTCATTCTAAAATCAACACAGTCAAGATGTTGTGTTGCCTTGACATTTAGCAGGTCGATTCGTTTTGACCGCCTTGGTAATACGACGCAACATCGAACAACAGGCAGGTTATACGGAGTTCAGCAGAACGCGGCTCGTCCTTGCGTGAACCGAATAGATATCCAGGGAGCGTCTCAAAACACCAAACACATTTCCCCCATTGCTGAAAAAACACAATATAACCTTTTAAACGATGTACAACATCTGCATCCATACTTTGTTTCATATGCAACTCATTCTGTATGTATTTTAAGACAAAACAAAATAGAAAAGCTTAGCAAATATGGCCTGTTTTATTAATGTGGTCAAACTTCCCTTGTGCGCCCCGCTTAATGTCACGCGAGGTTAAGCTGCCCTCCTGTGTATATGTAGATAATGGACATTGTCCTTAGAAGACCTCGAGACGTTTAGAACTAGGTCAGATAAACGTGTAGCATACGCGTATCCATAAATTGGGTCATGTAATTTAATTTAGGAGATAATTGATGAATCGCCATGGCTTTATGTAGTAAAATATTGCGTAGGTATACAGGGGCGTATATAGAACGTGTTTAAAGTGTACGCAAGACGTACATAAATGCTAGCGGGTCCGGGGGCATGCCATCATCCCCACTCGGATTTTTTTCAATTTGTAGATACTCTGTGGTGAATTTTGGGAGTATTTCCCAACATTTTAAAGATCTATTTCGACGCTGAAATGATGATGATTTAGCTTGAATATTTAGAATCATGGAAATCTATAAGAAAACACATTCCCCTTATACATGCACGCACTCCCTCATTGTTTTTTATATTGCTTTTTGGGACATTTTAATTTTCTTTCTTTTTTTTGGCAGACATTGTACTTACTCTGTGTACTATGCGGACAGGTAGCTACGCCCCTGGAGCTTATACTAGACCATTGATTTAAAGGACCAGACTATAAATTTGCGTTGTATCAATACGTATACACGTATACGTTATTTTTGACAATGACAAATTTATGTTTATTCAGTAATAGAGGCCTCCGGCCCATAATACAACTAATACAATTATATATGTAGAGATACATTTTATGGAAAACATTGAGCAACTGTACGCAGCAGAGTTGAAAGCAAGATACAACTGGGCAATGTAATAGGTACATCATAATATATAACACAATTAAACTGGTTTATTGTTAATGTGAAGCATTAATATGTTGGAAAAATAATTTTCGTTATTCGAATATTTCATACACATATTTGCATAACAGATATAGTTTATATTTTTGTAATACTCATTGAATTGTACAAATGTTTATATTCAGATTCACATTTAAATACTGCTGACATAATTCTGCATAATATGTACACTTCATGATAACACGATATTCATCTTCGACATCATCAGCAGAACACAAAATGCATTTTCTGTCAGCATACGGTATATTACTATGTCGTCCTATTTCTACACTAAGACTGTGTGCTGAGCATCAAGGCAATTTTAAATTTAAGTGGAATGTTTAAAGTAAGGGACTTCTACAATGCATAAAATGTTCTAGATTATGGTTTATTTCACATACATAAAACATTTACAATTCGTTATTTGTTTTGCACCCTAACCCCCTATTGTAGATAGACCAGCAGAACTTATGGGATGGCGAGTTTTCTGTCGTCCGTCCGTCCTTCGTTAACTTTTGCTTCGTTAAGACGATAGGGACTTGATTTTTCGTCCGATCTTTACCAAACTAATATCAATGAAAGCTCGGAAAAGTTTCATTGTTCATCTGATCTTTACCAAACTTTATCAGATTGTTAATGTTGTTGAAAGCTCAAAAAAGTTCGAAAACCATCCACATCCGACCAGGAACACCGGAGTTATGACCCTTGATTTAGTAAAAACTGCTATATTTTACACAATTAAGACGACATGGCCTTCATTTTCCACCCGATCTTTATCAAACGTTGCCAGATTGTTAATATCAATGAAAGCTCGGACAAGTTCGAACACCAGCCAGATTGGACCAGGAACACCGGAGTTATGGCCCTTGATTTTAGTTGAAACTGCTATATTTTGCATCGTTAAGACGATAGGGCCTTCATTTTACCAAACTTTCCAGATTGTTAATATCAATGAAAGCTCGGAAAAGTTCGAAAACCAGCCAAATCGAATCAGTAATACCCGAGTTATGGCCCTTGATTATATGTTGCCTCGTTAAGAAGATAGAGCCTTCATTTCTATGACATCTTTATCAAACTTGACCAGATTGTTAATATCAATGAAAGCTCGGACAAGTTCTCAAACCAGCCAGATCGGACCAGTAACACCGGAGTTATGGCCCTTGATTTAGTTAAAAAGATTGTATTTTGCCTCGTTAAGACGATAGGACCTTCAATTTTCATCCGATATTTTCTCTGCTTTTTAATTTAGTCTTTTGACTGTTACTTGTGATATGCAGGCTTCATAACCGCTGCTCCCAACTAAATTCCATTATGTTTATTTCGCTCTTCGGGGCATTTATTTTTTTATTAGATACTGGGACCATACGCCGTACGACATGGGGAAGCAATAAACTCCATGTCCACCGCCATATGCATGCCATCTTCGGGATGGTTAAATTTTTTGTACTATTGATTTTATTAATATTGAGTTCTGCTCAATCCGGGGCTAGAGGGCGTGAGCGGTAGCTAGCATATTTCACTACCGCTCATGAACAGTCTCAATCAAACCGAGACTGCAATATTTCGTATGTGTCGTTTTCGGCCGTTTCCAAAGGTCCATTATCATACTCTTTTTTTACCTAACTTTAACAGATTGTTAATATCAATGACAGCTTGGATATGTTCGAAAATCAGCTATATCAGAACAGGAACACCAGAGTTATGTAACGTCGAATTATTGAAAAATGCCATTTTCAGCCTTGTGAACACTCTAGCGCCTTCATTTTGTATTTAGTCCGGCCGTAATCTGGGAAATCGGCCTTGAACCTTGCAAAGTGGTCTATAGTTTTTTTCTTTGTTGAAATTAAGAGATTTGGGTATGCCATTGACGATTCCGAGTGATGCAACTTCTGCATCATTGGGCATTTAGAAATTTTCAAGATGGCGTCCAAGATGGTCGCCAGACATATAAAGGAACATCTAGAAAGAGTTATAACGAAAACCATTCACAATCAGCTCATTTATTTGTATGAAATAAACGTGAAGTTATTTTTCTCACTCCAAAACATACTGTATAACAAAATGGAAAGGATTTATTAATGCAACATACGTGACTATGACATATATGCGTTAGAAAATGGAACAACTGTTTAACTAAACATGTATGACTAGAATAATTATTGACAGCAAAGAATCATGTAGTAGGAATGACTCTAAGCAAGGAATATATAACAAAATGAAAATGAATTAATATAACATCATAACAGCTCCAATATAAAACGTTATGTACTGTTCTTTAAATACGTTACCTACGTTACCATAATTAAGCTATATAAAGAGACTAGAGTGAAAAAAATGGAATGATATGATGCATAAAACGTTCCACTATAGTAGATTAGTTGAGATTCCAAACGGAATATTAATGTTTATAACTAGTATATGATTGTGTCGTTCACATGTAATTTACTTAACATGGTAACGTAGAGAAATATATATTCATATATAAACTAACAGTTTGTAACAGCTTCATTAAACTTATTTCGGGATTCTAATCCACATGTTCATTCAAATGTATTCAGTTCAGTTATTGTGTCTGTTAATTCATACAATTATCTCTGTTGTCTTAACAGGCGCAGAATATTGTGCACGAATAGCGGGCCTGATTGCATCTGCACCGCATAGAAAAGCATGATTGAGGATCTATATCTGGTGGTGAAGGTTCAAGGGCCGTCTTTCATACCATCGATTGTAGGTGTGCTCGTTTTACGTTTTGTATGAAAGCTTCCATCGTAGGTGGTAGTGAGCAAAGTTTGGGTGCTGTGGATGAACTTCTCCCTACCTTCCGAGACCATATTTTATGCCGAGCTTCCGACATAGATTTTACACCCGAACATCCGTAACATGCACATGTAAAAGGTTGTTGATTCCTACAAAACTGTGTCTATATCTACGTCTGGATTGCCGAGTAACGGTAACGTATGTCCAGCTCTCAATGTTTTTACTACTGTCCCATTACCAATATCATACAGACAAGCAACCGCATCACAACCAGTCAATGCGTGTGCGGATAAGATATTCGGAATTATGTCTATATGGTTGTCAACTGTAGATTTGATGTCGATAACAGTCCTGTCCTTTACAGTTGACTCCATGATGACAGGCGTTGAAAGTTTTTCTGAATGGTAATGGTACAATGAAAAGGCAAACACTAATATAGAGTATTATTTGGAGCTATCTTCGCAGTAACTATGTTTACTATATCGTTTGGATGACTTTCCGGTTTCAATGGATCATTGCAAAGTTCAAGCTTATTTCTGATTGACAATCTGTCTTTTGTGTCGGCATCAATCCTTCCTTTAAATTCTTCTTTGTGAACAGACGATTCGTCAAACATATCCTCAGCATTTTTCAGCTTTGTGAGGTCTTCCTCTAGCTTGCTGCAGATATGTAGACCAAGCGTCCATATTTTTGGTGTTTCTGGTTTCAACGTGATGCCTATAATTCCTCTTTTGTCGTGTCCGTATCGCATGAACGTTTTTTCAGTGTACATGTCGCTCCAGATACCATTCCATATTCCAGGATATGGCGCATGACGTGTTCGCCCACAGCTTCCATTGAGCGGAGATACAACCCATACCTAGCGTAGTTAATATGTCCTGCTGCAAAGAATTAAGGCATCATGAGTTTCACTGCAGCAAGATGTAGACACCAGTCACCTTCCCTCTCAGCTCTTACATAGATCAGTATAATGAATACTGCTCTTTGCTGTAATCTCATCCAGTACTGTTTCCAGATCTTTCATAGAACGCATCGTTTTGGTTACGAAGATAGGTCGCAGAAACTCTTCTGCGATGATATGCAATGCACGTACATTTTGAGGAAATTTCTTGCCACGCAACATCTTCAATACACCACCAAATGTTGATTCCATTATTTCAGCTAATCCTGCCATAAACGTTCCAATGGAACCGACAAAGCTCATAAGCATGTGCATTTCCCCATGTCTTACAATGAAGTTTGAGAACTGTTCCGGATATGCCCAAGTAATATTTACAGCTACCTTATACAGTTGAAGATCACCTATGAATACCACGAAGTCTTGGCCACACTGTGCTGTAACTGTCTGCGATTTTGTCATGACAGTCATGACTGTGTCTGGATCAGACGGTTTCATATCAATCAGCGGCAGGTACACAGCTTTAGTCTTGGTAATAGCTTTGTGGCCTTGTTTTCTGCAAGCTTTCGTGTTGTATCCATTATTATCCGGGCAATTAACAGAAACACTCATGTCTTGAAAAAATGCGAAGTCACTTTCCTTCTCATGATTCACAGACAGAACCTTGCTTGCCAGTACTTTCAATGATGGCACTGTCTTTCGTGCTTGTGTGTTAGGCATGTCTGGTTGCTTAGGTCCGCTGTAACGTTCGATATTAAAGTCATACTCAACCTTTTTCTCAGTCATCTCGGATTTACTTAAACGTTTGATACTTTCACCTCCATTATCTGCTACATTATTATATTTGGATGGCTTATCAATAAGCATTGCCAGTGAATGTGTGGATAGTTTACCATTCTGAGACGATATATCTGTATCGAAGTTATCGACGATCGTTTGCACCATTCCTTCGTGATGACCGGAAACGAGGTATTCAATGTAGCTGCAACAGCTGCAGATTTCTTGAAAGTTAACACCTCATCATACGTGCATGTAACACCATACTGACTCATCTCTTTCACTAGACCTTTAGAGTCTCGCATTAGAACCCCGAAAGCAATCTGTAGCAACGTTGGGCGATTTGACAATATGACGGTGACAATGTTTCCAATTAGACAGGCAGGCAAAGACTTATCGAGTTTTGGGGACAATGTGATAAAAGAGTCAACAATGTTTCACTAGAAGTGCTTTCAATACTAGCTTTAGTTTTCGATATTATAGTGTGATTTATCTACATCCATTTGTTTTACTTCAGTCTTGATTTGTTTCGATATTCGTTTGATTGCACTTTCTGTGCCACACTCATCATTGTCATTTACTACCGGTACCTGACTTTTTAACTCAACAACACTGGCCACTCCAGATGCAGACAAAATAACTAAGTCGTCACCAAAGTGATCAGAAAGTTTATTTAGTAATGTCCGTCTGGACAGGGAAGAACCGCCAAGGTGTTTGTAGATATCAAACAGCTCTACAATTCCACACCCGCGATGATCCTGAAGCAATTCTCGTACATATTGTGTTTAATGCTGCATCAGGTTCCTCTGGAGCTGACGGCGTAGAAGATACAACTGCTACAGATCGTGGTGACATGAAATTAGCTCTACAATCGACATGGTAACGAGAATCGGCAGCATGCAAATCAGTTATTCTGCTAACTTATCGTTTCTGCCACTGCAGATGTCCAGTATTTCCTTTTTTAAATCCTGATATTCACTTGATTTTTTGAAAGAAACTGTTCTGAAAAGATACGCGCGTCTCCATCGTTTTGGATGCTTTTTGTCTAGTCACTTGGCATGATTCACCACAAAATACACAATGTTCCTGTGGAATAAACTTGGGTGTGCCTGACCTTCTTCTACGCTTTGGGGGCGATACAGAACTGCCATATTCACTTGTGCCAGATCGCTTTAAGTGTAAATTTAAATGAAAGCGGGACGTGTACGTCGAAACACAGTTCCTGTGGCACCGGATTGTACATGAACTATCGTGTTCAAGTTTATACTGCAAGTCATCACTCAGTCCATCACCATAACTTCTGCTGGCGTTTATAATAGTGTTTATCCGGGCTGGACCGGCGTAGCTTAGATTGGTTTGCTCCTCATGACGAAACCGGTCTACCTTTTTAAAGTAACATTCTGCCATGCTGACTTCTGTTCCATCGAATATACATACGTATCCTGAAAAAAGAGAAAGTGTATGTAAAGTTTGTGTTTGGCTATTTGAAAGATAGATAAATAAAAGGGGAGATAATCGCTACTTGTACAAACGGTGAATACACGGAAAAAGTGGAGTAATTATTTCTGCAAATGGCGAATATGGATTAAGAGGGGAAATAACTGTATGTTATACAAGAGCTGTCGGAGAACAGCGCAGCTTGACTATTCGATTTTTCAGAGAATAATAAATTATATAGCCTATATATACCATCAGAAAACAAGGTTACAACAATGTGGGGTGGGGTTGGGGGCACAACATAACTATGTGTAAGAATTGACCAAAACTACACAGAAATATGTAAAAATGTTTTTTAAAAAAAATCGAGTTTTGAGTGAGGTGCGGGGTGGGGGTGGGGAGAGGCGGGGGTGGGTGGTCGGAGAGTGGGGGTGGTGAGGGCAACATATATGTGTAAGAAGCTATGTAAGAATTGACCAAAACAACACAAAAGTATGTAAAAAATTAATAATTAAAAATCGAGTTTTGAGTGGCGGTGGGGTTGACCAAACAACACAGAAATATGGTAAAACAAAATAAAAATAAAAATAGAGGGAGGGGTACAAGATAGGCATGTGTAGGAATTGACAAAAACAACACAGAAATATGTGTGGGAGTGGGTGGAGGGGGCAACATGTATGTGTAAGAAGCTATGTGTAAGAAATTACCAAAACAACACAGATATATGTAAAAAACAATAAACATTAAATAAAAATATTCTAGTTTCGAGCGTGGGGGTGTGGGGGTGGAGGGGGAGGGGCAACATAGGCATGTGTAAGAATTGACAAAAACAACACAGAAATATGTAAAAAAAAAAATTGAGTTTCGAGTGGGGTGGGGGTAGGGGGGTAGTGTGTGGTAGGGTGGAGGGGGCAACATATATGTGTAAGAAACTATGTGTAAGAAATTACCAAAACAACACAGATATATGTAAAAAACAATAAACATTAAATAAAATATTCTAGTTTCGAGAGTGGGTGGGGTGGTTCGAGGGGCAAAATAGGTATGTGTAAGAATTTACCAAAACAACACAGAAATATGTAAAAAAACATAACAAAAAACAAACAAAAATAGTCTCGTGTGTGTGTGTGAGAGTGGAGGCAGGGAGAGAAGCAGGGTGGGGTGGGGAGAGAGCAACAGATGTGTAAGAAGCTATGTGTAAGAATTGACCAAAAATCCCAAAAATATCAAATATGTAAAAAAACAACAAAAAAACAACAACAACAATATTCTAGTTTCGAGTGTGTGGTGGGGGCGGGTGGTTGGGAGTGACGGGTGAGGGGAGGCGGGTGGGGGAGGGTGAGGGGGCAACATGTGTAAGAATTGACAAAAGCAACACAGAAATATATAAAAAAAATATAGACTTTCAAGTGGGGTTGGGTGGGGGGAGTGGGGGGTGGGAGGTGAGAGGCGGGAGTGGGTTGGTGGGGGTGAGGGGGCAACATATATGTGTAAGAATTGACTAAAACAACACAGAAATATGTAAAAAAAACAAAACAAAACAAAAGTTTCATGTGGGGGTGGGGTGGGGTGAGAGGTGGGGGTGGGGGCGGTAAGGGGGCAACATATATGTGTAAGAATTGACTAAACCAACACAGAAATAGGCAAAAAAAAAAGGGGGTGGGAGTGGGGGCAGGGGGTGGGGAGGAGGGAGCCCATGCCCCATTATCGGTGAAGTATGAATAAGATGCATAATGCTATAAGAAATCCCAAACCAAAATTATAGATATGTATACATGCTTACATGCAAACCTAGATCTGCCTTTATTGCACATTTTATGGGTCATCACAATTTGGGTTCCATGGGAGCCCAGAATTTGCAGAAGACAAAATTACTTATCCAACCCTTTACAACATACTATAAGGAAACCAATTCCAAAATTTAGTTCAGCTAGGACAAGAAATGTAAGAGATATAGACCTGTAAACACAGCTTACACGCAAAATTTGATGTGAAACAGACACATTTTAAGGGCTATCAGAATTTGGGTTCCATTGGAGCCCAGGGGTTACAGGAACCAAAATTACTTAAGCAGCCCTTAAGATAATGCTATAAGGAAGCTAATGGCCAAATTTGGTTGTGCTTGGGTAAGAATTGTAAGAGATATAGATTTGTAAACACAGCTTACACGCAAAATTTGATGTGAAATGGGACACATTTTATGGGCTATCATAATTTGGGTTCAATGAGATAATGCTATAAGGAAGCCAATGGCCAAATTTGGTTGTGTTTGTGCTAGGATAAAAATGTAAGAGATATAGACTTGTAAACACAGCTTACACGCAAACCTTGATGTGGGACACCGACGCCGACGCCAACGCCGACGCCGACGCCGACGCCGACCCCGGGGTGATTACATAAATAGAGGTTACTAACTGGGGTAGGTGTGCTTCTTTGTGATATTGGCCCGAGATAGACATATGAGGCCCGAGAGCTTTAGCTCGAGGGCCTCATATGGCTGTCGAGGTGGGTTGCTTGGTGGTGGACCCTTTTACAGTTCGCCACTATGCTTTCCTCTTTAATTGTACGATGACCGGACAGGCTGTGGACCCTATGATGACGCCTACCTAAAGCACATTGGGACGGTGGCGTTTGATGTTTGTCCATGATCTTTCTTGTCGTGCCCTCAATGGTGTATTCTCTTACTGCTCTGGCTTCTGCCAAGTCATTGAGTACCTTCATGTGGCTTTCTAGGCTATTGTTTTTGTATTATATTTACACGAGCATATACGTGTTTTACTTATATTGCCTATTGATGCTGCCTTGTTGGTTAGAGATTAGATCATGGCGGGGATTTCTTTATTTACACTGTCCTGTTTTAATGGGATGAAGTAGGGTAAGTGTGAGGTTTGGTGCACCCTAGAACCGGTTTAAACCCCAGTGGCCTACTTTGCTACTGACCGTTCCAAGGCGGTAGCCCTATTGTCAACCCTTTTGTGTTTGTGATGTCGTTTACTTTTATTATTACTTTTGCCTTCTTGTTTGATCTGTTTCCATGTTTGTTTCTGTGTTTTGTGGTTGACTGTCCTCCTTGAATGCTACTTTCCCTGTCCGATCTTTTTATATTTCTTTATTCTATTAACTTCAAAATAATAATTTCTATGTTTTAGTATTTATCGTATTTTGTAATAAACTATAATACAGTTCTAGTACGTTAGGTTATTCTATTAAATTCAAAATAATAATTTCTATGTTTTAGTATTTATCGTATTTTGTAATAAACTATCGCTTCAATGTCATCAAAAAGTATGTTTGCAATTTATTTCTTTACATGTAGACTGCCCGAACAAAATATCTTACTTTATAAATGGCGGATTGCAACAAAGGGAAGTAATTGTTCACTATTGGCATCATTACATCTATAGAACATAGATTTAGTGATATATGATAGTAGCATGGTCTTCTATGGTATCACGGTACTTCAATGGTTGGACGAACAATATTAACTGTAAACAATATTTAAGGAAAAAGGAAACTCAAATGCTTTCTGTGACCCTTCTACTAAATCGTTATGATATAAAATGTAATAAATTGTACGTAAAAAAGTCAGAATTAGATTAGAAAAGAAGGGTACCCACATTGAGCTTATTATTTTAAAAGTTCTATGGTATCAAGGTATGCACATATTGTGTTATTTGTTAGTAACTGATACCAGATTCAATGAATGACCATTTCTAAAAACAATTATGTACAACAGACTCATCAGACTAAAAATTAACGAATTTTATACCTTCAAGGTAATGGAAACTGCATTTATGGAGACTAGGAGTAATGAATTTTAACGATCGTAAGGAAATTTTCAACATTTTTGCATTATTTTGAAATATCCTTTCATTTATGATAAATATACTTATTTTTTCAATTATTTTATTATATGTACCTAAAGTCATCACATCTATAAAATAATTATCATATTTTAGCAGGGATGCTTACTGTTTTATAGATTGGACACTACCATACCCAAAACCCTTGATACCATAGAACCCTTGATATCACTGGAAAATAACTAAAATTGAATAACATCAGTCAAACTCAAAACAATGACATGGAAGTACATGTATCAGGCTCAATCTATCATGCTTTATTGTAATTAATAATTTAGTTATGTTATTAAAATTAATATAATTAACATAATTTATTTTATATGAGACTTATTGCCAAAATGAATTATTTATATAGTATATATGCCAAACACCGGCTACAAATATTATAATTGACACAATAATGTGGCTAACAACCGGCAACGATGATTACAATTGACGTGATAATGTGGTTATGCGTTGACATTTTTTTCACCTATTTTCCCGCCATTTTGAAGCCAAATAGAAAATAATAAAAGCTCATCATTTTGTGACATCTTAATATATATCCATTGCTCATAATTAACAAAGCATGCTAAATCACAAGATAACACATTATTGAAACGACATCATATTTTGTGTTATATTTTGGCGGCCATATTGGACGCCATCTTGGATATTCCATAATGCCCAAGGATGCAACCGTTGCATCACTCGGAATCTTCAATAGCATACCAAAATCTCATAAAATCAACAGAAAAAAAAACTATAGACTACTTTGCAAGGTTCAGCGAGGCACGGTCGGACTAATTCGATCTTTCCCAAACTTGGCCAGATTGTTGATATCAGTGAAAGCTCGGATAAATTTGAAAACCAGCCAGATCGAATCAGAAACACCGGAGTTATGGCCCTTTTTCGATATTTGGTAATGTACACTGGAAACCCCAGGGGTCGTGGGTTCAAATCTCACTGGAGGCATTTTTTTCCATAAGAAACCTTGGTTTTATGGTTCGATTTTTTAATTATTATTATTTTCTATTATTATAATTTTTTTATTTTTTTTATTTTAATATTATTTTTTATTCTTATAAGAAACCTTGGTTCATTTGGAAGCTTAGGGCCTTTGTTGGATCAGTTTTTACATAGAGTTATAGGGAAGAACTTCAAAAATATTCTTCTCTGAAACTACAAGACATAAAGGTTTAATATTTTTTATTTATTATGAGCAAATGGATCCTCTACCAATTTTGTTCAAATGGTGACCCTTTGGTCAAATTTGGCCCCGCCCCAGGGATCACAGTTTACATGGACTGATATAGGGAAAAACGTTTTACATAGAGTTATATATAGGGAAAAACTTCTTCCTCTATGAAACTACAAGAGTCAAAGGTTTAATATTTTGTATAGAAGAAGATTCTTTATTCACATCGTAATAGGTCTAGTAACTATACATGTTTTACAATTTTTATCTAACATAATAATAGTCCAGACTATCACTCAAACATAAACAGTAATTTATCCTATTTAATTTCATTTATAGCATTGGACAGGAAAGTATAAATGTAATATGATGTATATGTCCATATACATATTTAAAACTACAACAATCTTCTGAGTACTACATTATTTCTGAATTCAAAGGCTTTATAAGCATACATTGCTAACATTTTAATATCATGAGTGTTGTCTGTTTTACACAATTCTGTGGTTTTGTGCATATTACATTGATTCAGAAAATACGAGTTAAAATAATGTATTCGAATGTCTTGATATAACATGCATTCAAATAAGAAATGAAATTCATCTTCAAGTAAATCACAGGTTTTACATTTTCTATTCTCTCTTATAGTTTTGTTTTTTTAGTCCAGCGCCCTGCTTCAATTTCGAGAATCTTAATTTTTAAAGCTATTCTCTTATTTTCGTACATTTACAATATTTAAATAAGATTGAAATTTAAAATCTGAAAAGGTTTGATAAAAAATTGCTTTGCTCGAGGTATGTAGACGTTCATTCCAGTTTTGCATAAAAGTATCATTTAAGCGTTGCTTCAACACTTGAAGAAAATAGTTTGTATCAACACATTCCTGTGCTTACCATGCATCATTAAACCCAAGTTGGAACAATTCATTTCTTATAAGTGCAGCCCAATTTGTTTTATGAGGAAAAACATTTAAATCATTTAACATCATGTTATAAACAATAAAATTGTATTTTCTGTCATTTGACTGTACATTTTTTAACCAATATTTGTTAGCAATAAAAATGTGACGTGTCCCGCAGTTAACTAGACGTAATTCCCCATAAATAAAGTCATTCTGACTTGATCGCTTAGCACAAAGAAGGTATTTTCAAAGCTGTAGGTGTACTCTTTCTATCTGATTTGCATGTATGAAATCCCAGACTTCGCTTCCATAATTTAATATCGGAGTTATTAATTTATCAAATAATTCTAATGTATGCATAACAGTTATGTTTTCAAACTTAGATAAGTACCTTTTTAACTTAAATATTGCTTTTAGCGCTTGACCGGATAGTGATTTGCGCCTCGCTGAAAGATCTACCTGTAGTAAACACTATTCCGAGGTATGAACATTTATTTACAATTTCTAAATTCAATGCATTTAAAGAGAATTCAAAATTTTGCAAAATTCCGCCTTTTCGAAAGACCATTATTTTTGTTTTGCTTGTGTTTACCTTTAATTTCCACCTATTACAATAGCTACTTAAAATATCTAAAGATGACTGCATATCTTCGGGTGATTTTCATTATAATAATGTCATCGGCGTAAAGTAAAATAAACAGTTTCAACATACATATATCAATCCCTTCAGCACCTTTTAAGAAAAAATCATCCTCTAGATCGTTTAAATACAGAGAAAAGGTGATAAAGATTCCCCCTGGCGGACCCCCAAAACTATCACTTACTTTATTTTTAAATTGAACTTTTGATCTAACATTTTCATACATGATTTTACAACATTTATTTTTTCCTGACACCAAATTTAATTAATTTATACCAAATAACATATCTTACCACATAGTCGAAAGCTTGACAAATCTACAAAAGCGCAATACAATTAATGTCCATTAAAGACATCTCACCAGAATCAAAAGATCACGGACATTTTACAGCTAGAGACGATCACAAACTTGTTAATCCTCTATTGTGGAAAATACTTATTGAGGCCCTGACATAATTTTTCTTACAATTGCTAAATGTTCATTTTACTGTTTCGAATAAAAACATTTAAAAATGGCAGATTAAAAAGGTAAATTCTCCAATTCAATTTATTTTATTATAACAAATATGTATAGACTGAAATAATACACAGTAAACAACATTACAATCATGTCAAAATATCCTTTCTAGTCCCACATATGGCCCATGTATGATATTTTCTCTAAATTAGGATACCAGCATTTGGATACCACACATTCTGGCATAATCTCTCGTCAGTGCCATGTATTGTCTCCCTGTCGCGCTTGTGCTTTCTTCTCCACGTACCGAGGATCGTTTCAAGCACCGCAGTTGTACAGCATAGCCCAAAACCGTCGATATACGGGTTTTCGGGCGCACGTGTCCATGTCGCTGGGTTGTCGACTTGTGTCTGGCCATCACTGTTGTCTTTTCAATTCACTTGCAATACATGGTGCACGAAAGCAATATACACACTCACTTTCTCCATCCACATGTTGTAGAATTGGGTGATAGTCATCCTGAAGTGTGCCTGAAGTAATAACATTCCCAAAAATTAGGAATGTGCATGACTAATTATATATAGAGGATATTTGTTGTTTTGGAGTGAATAACATATTTTATTTCATCGAGAAGTGAGAAAACTTTATATTTTCACGAATGCGAAGCATGAGTGAAAATATAAAAGTTTTCTCACTTTGAGATGAAATCAAATATGTTATTGACGACAAACAACAAACAACAAATGTTCTTTTTGTTTTATGATTTTACAAACATATTTTTAGAGAAACTATGGTAGAACAACAAAAGTAGTCCCGGCAGCTACTGTGAAATAAAACTCTATATTCCACAGTGTGGAATAACACTTTTATTTCACTGATAAAATGCAGTATTTCATTGCATATCATAAAATAAATTATGTTATTAAATGTGCTACCATTATTTTATTATAGTAAAATCATTTGGTGTGTTAGGTGATAATAAAGTACATGTATATTTTGCACGAGAAATTACAAAATTCACATACTTGTCGTTTAAGTAAAAATAAAAATCTAGTGATCAATATTAGCAAGTTTTATATTACATTTTTTGTTTTATTATTATAAAACATTGTAATCATCATTTTAGGAAGAAAGAATCTTACCGTTGTCTTCTGTTTTATTCAAATTTTCCTGAGTCATATAAGTATTCCTCTGATTTATTAATATTCCAATCGTTTACATTAACAAAAGTCATGATTGCTTCCTTTTGCTCATTAGTAACTTCCAATGTTAATTTAGAGGTATTCATTTTATAAAATTTGACATTTAGTTTGCTGGGCCTAAAAATAAAACATAAAATGAACAACTAAATACAAATCCGTGAAAAGTGTGCAAAAGCAACTGCTTACATGTACTACCTTATATTATTTTATGTATACTGAAACGCAAAAGAAAAGCAACTAGGGAATTTCCGACATATATTGTATGTACAGCATGCTGTTGTTAATCAAATGTTACATGGCTACGTAAGACCTTTTATTTTGGTAAAAAATAATAAAATTACACAAAACAAAGCAAATACTATTCCTTTAAAGTTTCATTATTGATAGGGTACAGTGCTTTGGGGAGTATAGAATCATTGGTAGTAAAGAATCAGTTCCTGTTAAAATTCAATTTTCTCAGCTCATATATTTTAGATTATTTTAAAACTTTCCAGGCTTGAAGATATATCATATAAGCATAATTTATTCAACGGTGAAATTGTTTGGGACATTTTTCCATGCAAAATATGTCACTACGTGCAACACCTCTCAGGAAAAATGATTCTATACTACCGGAATGAAGTGTGTTTTTGAAACGAAAAATTCATACTGTCACAATAAACTCAGAAATAAATATTTGCTGTTTTAACAAATGTTAGGGACAAAAGTCAAAATGCAATCATCAATTAAGGTAACTTGTTGAAGTTTGGCACTTTTAAGGATAAAATGAAATTATGTAAATATTGGTGCAAAAACGCCTATTAAAAAATTACAGTTTCAGGACAATAATTTTAGAAATTTTGCTATCATACAACTAAAAGGGTAAATCTAAATCAGAAATTAAATAAACATTTTCCTTTCATTTTAAAATTAAACGTTTAACCCAAGTGATTCTATATCCCCCCAAAGCACTGTACGCGTTTGGCTCAAGCATGTTAGCAAACGTAGGAAGCAGACTTTTTTCAAACTCTTTACGTTAAATACAGTACTAAAATGGCTTAATGTTATAAGGAGGAACTTCAACATTTATGAATTTCTTGTTACAAAGTATACTGTGATTAAAACGTCTACAACATCAAAGTTGTGTGCTTTTTCTAACTAACTGCAACTTTTCTTTTGCCAAACATCTTGGAATTTCTTTTTTGGAATATTAAGGGAACTTAAGTGTGTAGTATATAAAACATATAGCGGAAATTGCCGCGTTGCGTTTGTTTTGCGTTTCAGCATAGAGGTAAATTGTGTGAATTGTTGATTGCTCATTTTCATGATATTATCATAGTGTTTTGCTGTTAGTTCATACGCTTTTGTGAAATATAAGTTTGTGTACCGTATATGCTAGCATGGATTGTGAATAGGGAGAAAAACGTTTTAAATTGTCACTGTATAGTACAGATACAGAATATAAGCAACTTTGTACTAAGATCGACATAATAAGGAAAGTTTGGAGAAATGCACAGCTCTTGTTATTTTGAATAGTTCCCTTAATTCATACTTGGAAACACTTAGTGCTGCTGAACACGATCAAAGTAATGCACATGTTCAGAGGAGTAATGCACACGTTCAGAGTAATGAACATGTTCAGTGTAATGAACACGTTAATCAGAAGTGTGAACTTTCTGAAGCAAATGATGATTTATTATTGACAACTGGGTCTGCTCTAGATAATCGGAACACAATCTGTTTCAATCACAGTATGTGTTGCAACTATAAACTATCTATAGCGTTTTCAAAAAGAAGCGGTTACAGTTCGGAATATAAATTGAACTGTCCAAAGTGCGATTTCAGTTACATTTGGAAATCCTCACTGGAATTACCTGGTGGGAAAGACATTGTTACCATTCGTGTCCTTCATGGATATTTTACAAGTGGTATGCAGAAAGTACAGTTTACTCGCTTTTCAAATGCTACTGGGATGGGAAAACTCCACGATCGAAATTATAGTGCGTACCTAAACTATTACAGTGAACTTGTTGCTCTTGAAAACAAGATCTTCTTGTGAATCTGTTTTGACAGAAGAACTGAACAAAAGTACCGATGGTAACTGTGTTGATATAGTCACTGACGCAAGGTATTCAACACGACGCAATTCTAAATATACAGATGTCGTTGGCATGGGATATAACAGTAAAAAAGTCAATGAAAATAAAGTTGTATCTCGTAAAGATGATCCCTGCGCTCAACGTCACGAAAAGTTAGGAACTAAGCACATTTATGAAACATTTGATGAAAAAAAATTAAAGTGCGCCGTCATGTACACGATAGAAATGCAAGCATAAATAAATTTGTACGCGAGCAGAGAAAAGACGCAGTAAATCAAAATGACACGTGGCACGTGTCTCTGTCTATGGATTTTTTTTTGAAAAACATATCTTCAGGCGCTAAATGTAGGCACGGCAAAACCTGGTCTGTTCAATTGTATGACACGGTTGGACCTGTAAAAACTCACGTGCAATATGCAATGAGAAATTGCAAGGGTGATAAAGACAAATTAAAATCTATGTTAGAGAATATTGTGCCACACTATGAGAACGTCCATGACAAGTGTGAACCAGCATCCAGATGTAAAACAGATAAAAATTATGAGCCAAGTCGTATAATCATAACAGACCCTTTAGCAAAACAGATTTTAGTATCGACAATCAAAAGTTTTGACGTTTACAAAACTCCCCAGAATTACATTTTCAGTATGGACTCTTATTTAGTGGAATATTTTAATAACACACTAAACGTTTTTCACGACAAAAGGATAGGTTCTTGTGGTGATATACAGTACATTTTAAAAACAAACTTAGCTGTGTGTCATTGGAATGAAAACATTAGTTTGGACAACGCACGTCGATCATCCTATGGATACCGAAATCGAATTTGGTTAACATGGGTCAGTTTATTGTTCAAAGACTGTATTTGGAGACCATTTTAGAAGACCCAATTAATGTAAGTTTTCGCATAATTATTATTAAATTAACAATTTAATATATGTTGATTTAAACTTAACCAAAATCAATACTAAATATATTGAAATTAAAGCATCCTGGTACTGTTACACATACAATTTAGAAATAATTAAATCGGATTTAAAATTGTTTGTCGGGGCCTCATAATATAACAGTACATACCAATCTCCAATTTTGCAGGGAATTCTCGTACTTGTCACAATGCATGAAAAAAAACCAATCATAATTATGCGCCCACTATTTCTGTAGGATGGATTTGGCTGGTGTGATGTCTTTAATAAGCATATGATTAATTAGTCCATGTAAAACAAATATATTATCAGTAGTACTCTTATTTGCTCTAAATCCAGCTTGAGCTTCAATATATATATAATACTCCTCTGCCCAACTGGTTCACCTGGTATTTAAAATGCGTGTAAACAGTTTTCCTAATGTACTAAATAAAGTTATTCCTCTGAAATTGTTTACATCGTCTAGTTTACCTTGTTTCTGTATCGGTATTATATAACATCAAATTTGTGATCTGACCAATCAAATACTGGGAGAGGAAGACGCGGATGTTACTCTGTTTGAATCTGATCAATCAAATGTAGAAAAGGAAGACGCGGAAGTTTATCTGTTTGAATCTGGCCAATCAATGGTGGAAGAGAACCTGGCCAATCAAATACTGGGAGAGGAAGACGCGGATGAATGTTACTCTGTTTGAATCTGACCAATCAAATGTTGAAAAAAGGAAGACGCGGAAGTGTATCTGTTTGAATCTGGCCAATCAATGGTGGAAGAGAACCTGGCCAATCGAAGGATGGGAGAGGACTAAACCTTCGTCAAAGAAAAGGCAGCCTCGTACAAAGCCGAAGAGGTTGAAAGGTGTGAATGGCGGTTGTGTTTTTCCTTTGCTCCGGTGAAATAGGATTTTTATTTGGACATATACGACTTCTTGAGGTACATTTTATACGGTTCTATAGATGAAGTTGTGAGCCTTGCATATATGTTGAAAAGTATAGGTATTTGGATGAAGAAATATGTAACTATTAACCAAAAACGCTGATTTTCTTTGTTTCACATTGAAATTTTGACAAGTGTTCACCTCAAAACAGTTTCGACTTTCTATTGTGTTTCTATTCAGTATAAGGCGTTAATCACAATGGCCGCTGGCGACTCTGGATTAAGTGGTCATTATATAGTCGAACTTGAGCCTATACTAATGGATGACAATACTGAAAGGAAAATGCCTTTTACGGCATCTGCGGTAAATAAATCCGCACATATTACGGCAGATGACACGGATAGGGATGCATCTATGTCCCCATTCATCACAAATAATAAATTCATATACAGTCAAAATGAGTCATCTAGCAATAATGATCATGACAATATTTTGACTGATGAGCAAACTGATGAGCAAACAGCAGACCTCCATGAATACCACCGTCTCGTTGACTTAGTGGAAGAGTCACAATGTGAAATGTTTATCAAACAGTTGATACTCGATTACAATCACGATGAAACCAAACTCGAGCCGTCCCGCATCCTACTGTTCGAAACGGTTCGATCATCGGACACCTTTCCATTATGATTCGCTTGTGACTAAGCGACGTGTAAATATTCGAGGTGGGTCAAGGGTTGTAGTAAAGTTATGATATCCATGCGCTACTGGAGGTTATCCTAGGAGAAGATCCAATCAACAGCAAAGATATAATTAGTAACAATAAAAAGACAAGTAGTCTCAGTTCTGTACCTAAACCGTCATCTAAATCTCAAGTGCTGGACACAGAAAAGTGCTCGTGTAGTGCTGAAATATCTCAGATGAAACAAACTATTACCAGTCTGCAAGCTGATATCTTGCTTATTAAGCAACGACAAGCTGCTACCGAAAATGCAAGACTCTCTGATATGAAGCAATCCGTGACGTAAACCAGAATGTCACAAACTGTAAACAAACTCTGTCATCAAGTATATATGATGTAAACCAGAATGTCACAAACTGTAAACAAACTCTGTCATCAAGTATAGATGATGTAAAGTCGTCCGTTGAGAAACTCGAACTGTTCACGACTCAAAATGTGTCATTTTGTAATGAAGACATTTTCAATAACGTTGGTGATAAAATTCAAATACAAATGACTGTTTCAAATCTAAAAACTTCTCTAGCTGATTTAAAATGAAGTTGTTAAGGGTCGCAGTAAAGTAAACAGCCCAACATAGGCTCACCGCGCAAAAATATAATCTCAGACAATCATTCATTACCCGAGCCCATACGTCACGCTATAATCTCGGGTGATTGTTCGCCTTCTGAACACGAGCCGTTAATAAACATTTACCATCCCGTGCAGAATGAAACATATTCTCCCGTTCTTTACAATTCGCCCGCTGTTGTCGGGTCTATTTCTAGAGAAAATGCAGATTATTCGCCCTCTGAGCGCGAGCCGTTAAAAAACGTTTACCCACTCGCGCAGAATGAAACATATTATGCCGTTCTCTACAATTTGTCCGCTGTTGTTGGGTCTAATTCTAGAGAAAATGAATATACGTTCGGGAATATGCAGATCCCTACGTCAGTCTCAATCCGCGATAAGTCCCGTAAATCCAATACTGGATGAAACCGGCGCGGCGTTCGTCATATCAACTTTTGTATCATTAATGAAGATATAGCTGCCAAAAAAACAAGTACAGAAAAGCGCGGTCAAAATATATGCGGATATTATCCTGATGATATAAGTAGTCAGATCCCTGTCGATTATTTATCGGATGACGACGATTTTGAAAATTATGTCCGGCGAAAAACGAAACGATATTACGTTGGCGGGTTTAAACCGAGTATAACTGAAAGCAAAATCGCAAATTACGTATCAAATCGCAGACCATCTCTATCTTTGAAAACCGGAAGTACGGCAATGTAACCATAAGGATCAATGTCGAAGATGATGAAATGGCCGGAGCCGTTACAGATGACCCATATCTTTGGGCAAGGGGTGTAATATGTCGACCATGGGTCTCCCATAATACATATACGAGTAAAAATCCGAGATATGAAAGCCCAAATAGAGCTCGTTATTCGGTCGACGCATGGACTGACAAAAATGATTCAACAGACGCATGGACAGGCAATAATTATGAGTCAGTAAATAGATACTCGGCTTTAACGGGTGACCAGTACGACATAGAATAGTACTGCAAAAGTGACAACACATATATGTAAAATAATAATTACACAACATGACCTACACAAATAACATCAATATTGCAAACTGGAATGCAACATAAATTATGTCATCGGCTAGTTACCTAAGTGAATTTTTAGTTAAAAACAAAGTTGATTTCTGTGGTGTTAGCGAACACTGGTTATATAAAAAAGGATAAAAATATCGGACAGGGAAAGCAGCATTCAAGGACGACAGTCAACCACAAAACACAAAAACAAACACGCAAACAGACAAACGAAAAGGCAAAAGTAATAAAAAATGCAAACGACATCACAAATGCAAAAGGGTTGACAATAGGGCTACCGCCTTGGAACGGTCAGTGGCAAAGTAGGCCACTGGGGGCTTAAACCGGTTCTAGGGTGCACCAAACCTCACACTTACCCTACTGTCATCCCATTAAAACAGGACAGTGTAAATAAAGAAATCCCCGCCATGATCTAATCTCTAACCAACAAGTATGATTTGCATTTCTTGGACTGTATAAATAACTATTATAGTTGCAATGCCATTTCTGACCCCGATCTCGAAATTGGGAGTAGGCGCAAAGTAGGTAAAGGGGGTTTAAGTATCCTATGGGACAAAACAAATAAATAACTTAGTATCCCCTTAAATCTAGTTAGTCGCCATGTGATTGGTGTTGAGATTATGACACAACCAGGTTACTATCTTTACTTATTGCAAGTATATTTTCCGTGTAAGAACCATTCTATTAAGACTTACCGTGATTGTATGAATGAGCTAGAATGTATAATATATACAGTAACTGACAAAGGGAGAATAATTATTAAATGGGAGACTATAATGCCGAACTCCCATCCAGGTCACAATCTCTTAAAATACCAAATGACAGTCGAAGTAAATGTATTTTAAACCTCATGATGCAATTGAATATGGTTTCCATTGATGCCACTGATATGTGCTCGGGTGCCGAATTTAGTAATGTCCGGTATAACACAGATAGAGACATTTTTTTTACTAGAACCAGACTTGCAAACTGACCTATATTCGATGATAATTCATTGAATGTATCGACTCACCGGCCAATTGTTTGTAGTATTTTGTTATCATGGCAGCTTAATAGGAATCTGAAAACCCCTGAAATCTCTGATAGATTAATTAACCGGCATAATATCAAAGATATACACAAACAAAACTACAAAACATCTGTCTCGAAAAACCCAATCTTACGACAATGTGAAGCACGCGAAATAAAATGCTAAAAATATATTGATGAGCTGTACCACTCTGTTGTTAGTGCTGTTAATTTAGCTACTGAAATATGCATTCCAAAATCAAGATTTAAGCCCCATATCAAGCCACCTAAATAAACTACATTAAACTGTAAAGAATAAACGCCACCAATGGATAAATGATAATCGGAGAAGGGGAAATAACTGCGTTAGTCACAGTGAATACAAATTTGCCAAAAGAGAATTTCGGAAAGTTCACAGAAATTATGTTATAGAATAATTAAAAAACATGGAAAATGAAATCGACTCAGCCGCAGAAGTTGATAATTATGAGTTATGGAGGTTAATAAACCGTCGGCGAAAAAGAGCAACCATATCTCCAATGCATGAAATGAATTTTGACGGTAAAGTGTGCCAAACCCCCGAAGAAATAAATTTAGGATGGCAAAATTATTTTACTGATCTTATTCACCGACAACGCACGAATCTTTTGATAACGACCATTTGCAAAATGCTTCTGATAAAGTTGATGAATTAAGAACGAACTTGTCGTCACATCAAGATTATTTAATCTATGATTTCATTTCACAATATACCGTTGAACGTTATCTCCGAACTTGTAATAGATGTAAGGCATGTGGGGCCGACAGAGTTTATTATGAAAATCTAATACATGGCGGTCCTTTATTATTAAGTTGTACAACAAAACTGTTAAAAAATATGGCTACTTACACCGTTAGATATGAAACGCAATATACTTATAAGTATGTATAAAGTGGGTAACAAAAGAAAATCAAATCCAAACAGCTATCGAGCAATATCACTGTGCTCAACAATTTTAAAGCTATATGAAAAGGTTATATTGGAGTTTATTGAACATTAAAATCCAGTTACTATCAATCCACTGCAAGGTGGATTCCAAATAAAAGGAAATACATTCTTTAATGACGTCATTTGTGGTTAGGGAATTTATTTATTTTGCAAAAGAACATCGATCGAAACTGTATACATGCTATATGGATGTACAACAGGCTTTCGATTACGTGACCCATAGCCTTCTTATTTTGAAAATGCGCGATGAAGGAATCGCCCAGGGCTCTTAAAGATAGTTTTAGACTTAACAGAAAACGCGGTTAGTTGTGTTAGAACACATGGTATGACTTCGAACTGGTTTTAAATCTTTCAAGGCGCTCGACAAGGCCAAGTAACCAGTGCATTGATTTATCTAATCTTCGTAAATGAATTGATGAATATTGTTGATAAAAACGATGCCAGTCTTAAAATAAATAATACCAGTTATGGTTGTCCAACGTGCGCAGACGACATGGTTTTACTATCATTGTCAAAAAATGGCTTACAAGAGCTTTTGCATTTGTGCCATATTAACTCTTTGAAAAACCGATATTTTTATAATCCACTAAAAACTAAAGTTATTGTGTATAATGACATTTACAGTGAAACGCATCGCACATGGTATCTTGGATCAAAACATATTGACGTGTCAGACACCTTGGTGTTTTGTGTACTAAAATATTGATTTGAGCGAAGTCGTAAACGAAAGTTGTTCAAAACTCCGTCGTACATTTTTTAGCCTGTCTGACTGTGGGATCCACAATGCTGGCCTCCATCCGTTAACATCAAAACATATATATGAAACGGTCGTTCTCTCTAAAGTGAACTCTGGAATGGTCTATCTGTCACACAAATTCAATCCCTAGAAAAAGCCCATCGACAATGCATAAAATTTATACAGCGGATGCCCAAATATACCAAAACATATGTTGCACTAAATCTTCTTGGTATGTATCCAATAGAAACAATTATAGACAAAAGAAAACTCCAATTGTTTGGCAAGTTATGTACATTGGATCATTCAAAAAATATAAAAGTAATTTTTGTTGTACGACTCACATCTTACATGTCACACCCACACACACGTTTAGAGTGTATGCCCGATCTTTATCGAATACTTGGAAAATACGGTTTAACCTATATACTCAATACGTACCTTAATGATGCAACATTTCCATCTAAAATGAAGCATAAACAAGTCAATACAAGCGTATACAAATTTTAACTTAAAAAATAAACAAGTGTGTGACACTAGCTTACAAGAATTTAGCAGAATTCACAATGAATATATTCCGTGCAACTTGTGGAAATTCTGTCAATTATATAGAGATCACATGCACTAATGTAATACTGCTGTATCTTTAATAAGTAGAATGTTCTCGTTGCAACTTACCATTGTATGTAAACTGTGCAAACGGAAACATCTACTATAGAAACGCATCTAGCTATGTTTTGTATAAAAAATGACGACGTTCGTCACCATATGTGGTGCAAGTTACATGATATTCTAGGCTCTGATTTTGACAATTTCTGCAAATTAAGGCCAGGATGTCTACTGCTATAATTACTAGGTGGCTTGCCTACTTTTAGCATGACTGATTGCAAAAGAGTCGCAAGCTAAAAAATGATTCTTTGCACACTTCATGTGCAAAGTCCTAAATATTGTTAGTATGTATATTATTGCATTTATGGTTAACGTTCCATCAAAGAAATGCTTACTTTTCGATAAGCATTTACTAAAAAATGGACTCTGCAACTAAAATCCAATTATCATTTTAATAAATGTTATTATATTATAGGAAATTGCTTATTTATAGTTTCTAAGAATTGTGACCACTATAGTTCTCCATATATACTCTTGTATATTCTTGTGGCAGTTCTCACTTCTAATAGATATGTATTATAATTTTATTTAAAAACGTAATACTAATCCATATATGTATATTGTTTGTTCATGTTCATAATAATTTTATCTTTCGCATACATTTGACTAACCATATTTTCACATTTCATGTCGCATTTGTATAAATTATATGTATGTCTCTCCACACTTGGAGGCAATAAAGAATATCTATCTGTCTATCCGTTTAAAAGAAAGGGAGACATCGCATATCAGATAAGCCTAGTCAGACTAATAATAAGAGCAACTTATCAGCAGTCACAATGCTCAACAGGCACGTCTCAATCTTCATCGGTAACGCAACCGTTCTAAGTGATATTGTTAAGTACAATTGTCAATTAAAAACAAACAAAAGCGTGTTATGGATGTAGCAAAGAGTTTAAGCAAGAATACAAAGCAGAACGAACAGAACGATGTTATTTTTAAACATATTTGTTATCGTAGGTTAACATCGGTTTACAAGGGATACACAACAATCTTGAACTATACTGAGTATAATAAATTTTGCACATAAAATGCGAGTCATTTCCATAGACTAGATACAAACCCTTGTATGTTCGAGGTAAATGTTGAGGTGACAGATATATCCAGTAATAATGCTACAAAGTAATTTGTAAACAAAATCGGTGATAAAAATAAAGGAAATATGATGGGAACATACATTTATTAGTTATCAAACCTTGTTCCCATTTCAATGTAAAGGGAGGTAATTTTAAAAATACGAAATTTAGAATGTTTTTGTTTTGAGAATAACAATCGTTTGTGAACTCATTTCGGCAGTTTTTAAACAAGTACAAAATTGACAGTTATTGTCAATAGCAACAATTTAATTTGTTCAAAGCAAAACGTTTGTGAAATGAAATAAGTTGTTTTCAATGTATGGGACGTAACTCTGATACTTCGCTTACAAAGTAATAAAATAACACTTTTTTGAAATCACATCCTTACCTATATCGTAAAAGAATTATATCAGTGTTCATTTGTTTAATCACTAATAGTCATTATTTATTAGATAACAGTTTGTCGTACGTCAGCCATTCTGTAAACAGTTTGAAATTTCCCACGATACAGTTTTCCTGTTATCAGTATAGTTTGGTCAAACAAGGTCGGGAGTTTAAAACGTGCACGGACTATAAAATGAAAATCTATCACGTAGTAAAATCGACTATCCTGTCGTCTATCCGTACTTGAAGGGTAATGTAGGCTAAAGGCAGAATATGATTTTTAAACAACAAAGTTTTTGGAAACCTTATAACTTAATTACTTAATCCAAACAATAGAATATCATTTTACTATGGCAAATAAATACATTCAATACCTAATATTTAAACTGATTAACTATTACCATGTATCGCGTGAACGCTGCGCTTAACATAAAGCAGCTAGCATGCAGGACAAACAAGTTTGTGTTTGTTTATATAGCAGGTATTGTGTGTTATTACACAAATTAAAAATGTCTCATAACTGTTTACCTGAGTTAAATTAGTTAGATGTTTCAAAGTTTCAGTTTCCATTATTTATAGCGCAAAATATTATACGGTACATTTCTATTTTGGACGACATACTCATTTATTTATTAAATCCTGTACATTTGTTCATAACGTTCGTGTTCCTAACCTAAATCAAACGTTTGTTTTTATTTTGCATTGACGATATCACGTGCTCATATTTTGGCGACAAATGTCGCAAAACCGGATCACTAAACTTCAGGGTAGTTGACGTTATCATTTTTAGTCTAAAGCTAGAGGAAAGCAAATGAAATTATTGTTGTTTGAGAGAGAAAATTAGACGATAATTAATTTCTCTTGACATAGGGGGCGCACTCTCAGTGGAGTGCACTTGGCGTGTAGAACGCCAGGTTTTTGCCATTCAGCGTTGAATGACTGACCAGTTAACACGTTCAAATCTTAGATTTCTTAGTAAATCTTGTTGCATCTTATGGATTTGAAGACATTTCAGGATAATGATGTTGTCCGGGTTGTATTGGTTTCAATTATTATTGAAACGTTTGTACTTTTGTACTTTGTAGTTAAAGGTCAAGTCCGAAATCTTATCCCGAGTGATACCTTGAATAAAAATGTTATCGGATACATGTTTCCCATACGTGGGTTTTTCGCGGTCTGCTCGGTATCACATTGATGGTGCCTGGCTCAGTAAGGATGACATATTATATCTTAGAAATAATAGCATTTGTTTAATACAGTTTATGTTTAATTTATCACCATTGAAAGTCGCTTAAGTAATATTCAGTCGAAGGAAAGTGTATTATATAAGGGAATACTGGATTGATTGTATGCTATAATAGTAGATATAAAATCGTATCTCTTGTCTGGAAGTATTGCGCTTGCTTTATATTGTACTGTATAGTATGAATTCAGTTTGGCATGTGTCTTGTGACTATAACTTAATAGACTGGCGCAAGTCTGTGATGAGAGATTGATATATTTTATAGGTGTAGTTTCTTATGTATCGTATTATAAGTTGAAGGTGAAGTGTTTGTTATTAATTAATTAATGTTAATAAGGTCAGTCAGCCGGTCGTCCAATGGCTTATACTAAAAATAATAAATATACGTTTATTACGGATGTAATGTTGTCGTGTTACTCCTATGAGAAGGGTGAGTGTTAAGAGAAGGACTGTTACTATATAAGGCCTGAGATCTTCTTTTGGCACATAATGCACGGCTATAGTTTCGATCGCATTAATAGTTGTCGGATTTAACGTTGACCCTGTAAAATGGGAGGTAGCAATTTATTGTAATGTTACCGTCTTTTGTGTTGTTTTTTGTGTGGGTGATGGGTGGTGGGCGGCGATTGAGGGAACTCGTTTTTTGAAGTATATGAGGCATAGTTACAGCAATTAAACCACCATATATATGTTGAGAAACGACATAAAACACAATGCACAAAAGGAATTAATGAAGAATGCCCAAACGTCAGTTATCAACGAACTGGGTTTGGACAACCTCGGCGAAAAAGTCTAACGCTAAAAAGATTCCATTGGAAACAGGGTTTTTCGCCTGAAAGAATTGAAAGAAAACACACCATTGAAATCTGGCACTACACGGTGTGCATCTATAACTACTACCTTAAACAAAAGACACAAAGTATGCCATACATAAACATTAAGCATTACACCAACATTACAGGACTATCCGTTCGGGAAATTTTGAAAATGATGCTTCGAATGACGATCAAATTGGATATGTTGTAGTAGACAATTGAGATAAACATGTACATACAAATATGTTAGCAGAACTAGAGGTATTTTGCCAAAGGTTTTAAATGCATTTTAATCTTCTGGAATGGAAAACTGTCTAAAATGAAATGTTCAACGTAATTTCTTTTGGGACATTTTATTTTAAAAATATAGCTTTTCTTCTGTTTTGCGATGTTTTAACATTTCTGAGGATGGAAAACGCGTCAAATGCGATATGCAATAATAAAGATTATTACATTTTGGTACCAGACTCATTTTTTGTTTCAGGGTCGATTGCAAAGACTAATGTCTAGATACAAGCATCAGGGGACACTTACCGCCAGAGATAGTTAAAAAGGGTATTATAATACGATGCATAAGAAACTACACCTATACTATATATCAATCTCTCATCACAGACTTGCGCCAGTCTATTAAATTGTTGTCACATGACATACCAAACTGAATTCATATCGCTTGCGCGAACTATGCAGTACAATATAAAGCAAATGCAATACTTCCCGACTACTGAATTAGCAAACGAGATACAATTTTATCACACACAGAAACAAATAACAACTTTAAAGATGAATAACAGTCCAAATAAGACATCACAAACACAAAAGGATTGACAATAGGGCTACCTCGTTGGAACGGTCAGTGGCAAAAAAGGCCGCTGGGGGTTTAAACCAGGTTCTAGAATGCACCAAACATCACACTTACCCTACTGTCATCCCAATAAAATGGGACAGAGTAAATAAAGAAATCCCCGCCATGAACTGTTCACTAACCAACAAGGCAGCATTAATGGGCAATATAAGTAAAACACAAAGATGCTCGTGTATATATAAATACAAAAAAAACACAATAGCTTAGAAAGCCACAAAGACGGTACTCAGTGCCTTGGCAGAAGCCAGAGCAACAAGAGAACAAACCATTGAGGGCACAACAAGACAAGATGGCAGACAAACGTCACCGTCCTTTTGGACTTTAGGTAGACGTCATCATAGG
This sequence comes from Cyrtodaria siliqua, assembly GCA_037043455.1. Taxonomy (NCBI): domain Eukaryota; kingdom Metazoa; phylum Mollusca; class Bivalvia; order Adapedonta; family Hiatellidae; genus Cyrtodaria; species Cyrtodaria siliqua. The sequence goes on along the minus strand of JAWPHD010002832.1, from coordinate 60,826 downwards.
GTCCACATCCTGTCCGGTCATCCTACAATTAAAGAGGAAATCATTGTGGCGAACTGTAAATGCAAGCATGTAGCGCGTTGCAAAATGATAGGGTCATAACCTATTTTGATACACCTTTTAACACGTTGAACAAATATAGTATGAAAGTGATCATGACCAAGGATCTTACGAAGTTTGTAAATCACGTCACCATCGAAGTCAGGTTGTGACAGTCCTTAAATCTCTCCGTGATGTCAGTTGATAATATGGAGTTTTTGATGAGGGGAATATTAACACATTTACCGCGCACAAGAATATCATGGGAATTTAGTTAATATGCAAAAATGACAATATGGCGGGTATTGTAAACAAAACTGTACTTTTTTTGTGTCACTACAATCGATAAATGTGCAGTTTTATCATTGCAACTTTGAATAATAAACATTAATTTATTGATTTGTTAGGCTAAATTATCGTAAAATAACGACCCGACTCCGCAGTCACCGCTGAAAGTGCATGACTGTGTTGTTAGTTTTCACTATAGGAGTTCCTCTGACCATAAAAAGCCAAAAAAGCAAAAAAAGCAAAAAAAGGAAATCCCAAGATGTTTTGTGAAAAAAAGAATTGCAGTTAGTTAGAGAAAGGACACAACTGTGATGTTGTAGACGTTTTAATCACAGTACACGTTGTAACAAGAAATTCATAAATGTTGAATTTCCTCTTTGAAAAATTGAGCCAGTTCATTACTGTATTTAACGTAAAGAGTTTGCAAAATGTTGCATCCTAAGTTTGCTCACATTTGCTTGAGCCAAACGCGTACTCTGTCAATAATGAAAGTTTGCAGGAGTACTATTTGCTGTGTTACGTGTTGTTTTAGTTTTAGTCTTTTTTTCCGAAAGGAAAAATCTTACGTAGCCATATATCATTCGATTAACAGCAGCATATTGTACATACAATATATAGCGGAAATTCCCGTGTCGCGTTTCTTGTTCCTTTCAGTATAGTTACAGCCAAAGGAAACAGCACTAAACATGTTTAAAGAAAACAAAAGTTAGCACTCTTTATGGGAAGCCATAACCGTCAAAATGTGGATATTTACAAACCATTCAATGACAGGCCATTTAATTCAACATGAAGTCATTTGATGACGTACATATTGATTCGATGCGACGTGTAAACTCGGTTCATTCGTTACAAGGTGAATTGATACGATTCAAAGTGAAATGATACGGTGTACAATTTCAAACCATACGACGCAAAGTCATTTGATGACGTACATACTGATTCGATGCGACGTGTAAACTCGGTTCATTCGTTACAAAGTGAATTGATACGGTTCGAAGTGAAATGATACGGTGTAACATTTCAAACCATACGACGCAAAGTCATTTGAGAATGCAAGGTTTGATAGGAAAGACTGTATGGATATTTGCACGATCAAATTTCCATAAATTTTACATAGTTTTAGCCAACTTGGCGATCTTTGGCGACCTACCAAAATCTTAGAGGGTCAGTCCATTCCAAATATATTGTGATCAATTGTCATTAAACTGTTTCAAATCTAGTCTAGAATATCTTTTTATGAAATTGCTGATGGATAGACAGATTTGTGTTTTATGGCCAAACTGTCACTCAAGATGACCTCCATGTCTAAAATTATGTCATTTACAGAGTGGCGTGTATTAAGTAGTCTTCCGGGAACAATATGCACAAGAGGGCCTGTATCACTCTACTGGCTTGAATAGTCTAAGGCCTACCGAAAAACAGTTTTTTTTTAAAATCAAAGGCTATAACTCTGATGTGTCTAGTCTGATGCAACTGGTTTTGAACTTGTCCAAGTTCAGTGGCGTAACCTAGAAAACGTCTGCTGCTGCAGGGACAAATAACTTAACAAGAGGCACTACCCGTTGATTCAACTTCCCTATGTCTGTCCCACACATTGAAAAGTAACTTTACTGTAGTATTTACTAAAAAAATAAAATACAAATTTATTGGTGGAAAGAAGAATTGAAATTGACTATAAGTAAATACACGGGTAAAAGTGACCATAATTTTGATAAATAAACAACAAGAAGAAGAAACAGAATAGATCCTAGCTGGACGATGTAGATTAAAATGCTGCAGCCATGTGCTGTTTCAAACGGTGTCCGGTTGGGGCCAGATACAATGTCGCATTGTCGTGGGCAACAATGCGACATCCGACAATCCGACATCGCGACATCACGATATGACAATGCGACATTGCGATACGACAACTCGACATTGAGATACGACAACCCTACATTGCAATACGACATGGCGACATAATTGTCACGACAATGCGACATTGCAATACAACTATGTCATGATGTCGTATTGCAATGTAGCGTTGTCGTGACATTGCATTGCGTTGTCGCGACATTGCAATATGACATCGCAACATAATTGTCGCAATGTCATGACATTGCATAGCATTGTTGCGACATTGCAATATGACATCGCGACAATTATGTCGCGATGTCGTATAGAAATGTAGAGTTGTCGTATCGCAATGTCGCATTGTAATATCGCAATGTCGCGATGTCGGATTGTCGGATGTCGCATTGTTGCCCACGGCAATGGGACATTGTATCTGGCCCCAACCGGACACCGTTTCAAACAACACATGGCTGCAGCATTTTACCTACTTCGTCCAGCTAGTTTCTGTTCTGTTTCTTGTTGCTGTTGTTTATCAAAATTATGGTCACTTTTACCCGTCTAGTTACTTATAGTCAATTTCAATTCTTCTTTCCACCAATAAATTTGTATTTATCTTTTTTAGTAAAAACTACAGTAAAGTTACTGTTCAATGCGTGGGACAGACATAGAGAAGTTGAATCAATGGGTAGTGGCTCTTGTTAAGTTATTTGTCCCTGCAGCAGAAGACGTTTTCTAGGTTACGCCACTGAACTTGGACAAGTTCAAAACCAGTTGCATCAGACTAGACACATCAGAGTTATAGCCTTTGATTTTTTAAACAAGAAATCCGAGGATTCACATGTCTCGCCTAACGGGGGCTGGACATAAAAATTAAACGGTCAATGATGCTTAAATGAGGTTGTAAACTTTTTAGTAACTAAAAACAATGGAGTTTGCCGTTTGCTGAGATGACATTTAAGTGCATTTGTTTAAAAGTAAAATGCCATTCTATTAAAAACAAGAGGGCCTGTGGATGCTCTACTGGCTAAAACGGCTCTTACATCAAGGGTTGTCGACATAAAATTCCCATCAGTATTTTTTTTCAAACATTGCAAAAACAATAGGGATAGGATGGCCTTAGATCACGCACCTGGTAATCATGGGCAATAAGTCTGCTGTGTCTAGTCTGGCATGGGTATTTTTTAATTTGTCCCACTTCTATGAATGAATTTTTATAAAAACGGGGCGGGGTTGTCGGGGACGGGGTTATATTATTATTCTAAACAAATAAAGATCAGATAAAAAATGAAGTAACTACAGATTTTACAAAGGAAATACAGTATAGCATTTTTCAACAAATCAAGGGCCATAACCTGTCGTTACTAACAAGATCTAGCTGGTTTTCGAACTTGTCCGAGATTTCATTGATATACCGCGATTTGCACAACTAGACATCATTCTCGATTTTACCATTATCAAATCTCGCTCTCGTTTTTCGCGAGATTTCGAGTTCGGGGTGTCTCAACACTAACTCTATATAGTGAATATACAGTGTTTATTTGTTTTACACACATTTTAGAGCGTATCGTGCAAAAATATCATGCGAGTGCCGTTTCTAGTTGTGTTAGTAATATAAACTGTCAGACTATTGACCCTTTCTGGGTAAAATGGCTTTTTTATTGACATTATAATGATACCTTGAAACCGAAAGTAGGTAGATGTGCGTTACTCAAAGATCAGAATCCTCGTGTTTCATAAATTATTTAAAGTAATTAACTTTGCTTATTACACTTAATTATATTCCACAAGCGAATATGTATCGCAAACGTATTTTACTGTTGATAATTGTTACGGCATAGATAAAATAATTAACAGAACCATAGATGTACATACACATGACATATATATCCATGACAGAACTCTGCAAAATATTTTTAATTTCATTCATAAATCATAGGACCTACATATAGCCATGCCAAAAACAAGTATAATTGAACAGTCGCTTATGTTGGGTTTTATTTGCATGTTGTTTATTGCAATCAAAAGATAGAGGATTTCCCCAATAGTAATAATGCAATACTCCGTGGCTTATTGGCTGTCCAAAGCAGTACAAAGAGGCCATAAATCACAAACACTGGCTGCGCGTGATGTGTTGACATCAGATATATACTATAATTGTGTCATATTTTAATTTGTGCATACGGCGAGGGTAAAAAAATAACTTCAGCTAACTGTTTTAATTTTCTATTTTATTTATAGTATGCATTTGTGAAACTAAACACATTACAAATAGATTACGTTCAGTCGGATTTGTCAAAAAAAAAAAAGTCTGTTACATGCTTGTTTGTTATTTAAATCGAAATTATGTATTTCATGTCACATATTGCATCTGTCTTGCAGATAAACGAACTTTTAAATCAATTTAAGAAACACAATAATTATGATCTTCGAATAACGTCAGGAACATCGACAATATTAGGCTACCTACTTTTGGTTTCAAAATATCAACATAATTACAAATTACAAACACCACACCGGCAAATTCAATATACAAACAGCTTTCCCACGTCATACATAATACATGTATACATAAAATCTAGGTTGATAATTAAATGTAAAGCCCTGATAAAATTGAAAATTAAAATTGTACACAATATATACTGTATATATATGATGTCAACACACCACGGGTAGCCAGTGTTTGCGATTTATGGCCTCTTTGATCTAAACAAACATCCTGCTTTGGACAGCCAATTAGCCACGGGGTACCGCATTATTACTATTGGAGAAACACTTTATCTTTTGATTGCAATAAACAACCTGCCATAAACTCAACATTAGCAAATGTTCAATTAATTGTTTTTGGCATAGCTATATATCTATGTAGGTCCTATGATTTATGAAATCTTATACTGTGGTAGGAATAACAATATATTGCAGAGTCCTGTTAATTATTTTACATAATAATTGTCATAACAATTAACAACAGTAAATGACTCTTTGCAATACATATTCGTTTGTGGAATATACTTTTATGAACATTATTTAAAGGAGAATTTATATACTTATGTTAAGTAGTGAATTTAAAACTCAGCATGCACAGTATTGGACTTTCAAACTACTGGTAGAAAAGATTAATATGAACCGTTTCTGTTTACAAGAAAGTTATATACTGTATATATATAACTTGTTAAATGTAATTAAAATGCAGGGACTTATTTAAGTGTAATAAGTAAAGCTAATTACTTTAAATAATTCACGAAACGCGAGGAGTATGCTATTTGAGTAACCGTGGCGCACTTCTATATCTACTTTCAGTTTCAAGGTATCATTATAATGGCAACAAAAAAGCCATTTTACCCAGAAAAGGTCAATAGTGTGACAGTTTATATTACTAACACACCTAGAAACAGCACTCCCATTATATTTTTGCATGATACGTTCTAAAATGTGTCTAAAACAAATAAACACTGTATATTCACTATACAGAGTAAGTGTTGAGACACCCCGAACTCGAAATCTCGCGAAAAACGAGAGCGAGATTTGATAATGGCAAAAGGGTGAATACTAAGGCTTCCTGCCAAATTGTGTAGAAAGTTGAGGAGGAGTAACGCCGACAAGAAATTTAAATGTGAAAGTGCCATAACTCCGTCATAAATCAGCGAACTGGGAAAAAGCGTGATATGCACAACTAGACATCTTACCGATGCTTCCTGCAAGGTTTCGTCGACATCCAACAAGGCTTTAGGAGGAGTAGAGCCGACAAGAAATTTAAAAGTAAAAATGTCAAGGGGCCGTAACTCCATCAAAAATCAACGAACCGAAAAAATAATGAAATAAAAAAAATAAATATATTTATTATATAACCTATAAATAGACGCGTTTTCATTGGCTAAAAAGTAATTTTTTAGAAAAAATATCTAGCGATATTGACCTGTTTTTTTGATATTGACCTGTTTTTTTGATATTGACCTGATTTATATAATTGTTTTTTTGATATTGACCTGTTTTATATAATTGTAAATTGAGGGTTATATAATAAAACAGTTATGGACTTTTCAGCTGTTATACATGATGTTGATATGTACCAAAAAATCATTATTGACCTCGGCTATCGCCTCGGTCAATAATGATTTTTTTGGTGCATATCACATCATGTATAACAGCTGAAAAGTCCATAATTGTATAATATATAAAAAAATTTTTTTAAAACAACAACAAAAAAATAAACAAAAAACATTTAAAACAATAAATCAATCAATATATCAAATACAAAAAAAAAAATATAAAAAAATAAAAATAATCCAATTTTTTTTTTAAAAAAAATACAAAATTATATATATATATATTTAAAACAAATTTAAACAAAAAAATGTACAAATAATAACAAAATATATACTAATAATAAAAAAAAGTGCAAAACATCTGGTAAAGTTTGGTAAAGATCAGTTGAAAACTGACGTATTAACGAGGCAAAATATAGCATTTTTTAACTAAATCAAGGGTCATAACTCCGCTGTTACTGGTCCGATCTGGCTGGTTTTCGAACTTGTGCGAGCTTTCATTGATATTAACAATATGTTAAAGTTTTGTAAAGATCGGATGAAAAATGAAGGCCCTTGGCCAGTAGAGGTAAAAATCATCAGCTCCAGAAAGTAGGTCAATGTCATAGATGAAATCCATGCATCCAAAAAGATGCACTACCCAAGACCCAACTATGTCAAAATAAAATATGTTTTCTTCCAAAGATTAAGCTATAAATTAGGTTTAAAACATCTAGTGCATAATTATAGTTCACGAGAGAGTGATGTACATGTAAAAATTAAAGTTATCTACCCTTTGCTTGGATGTTGAAGGTCACATTCGCATTTGTTTGTCACGTTGCAATGTACCACTCAATATACAACTATAAGCAAAGTTTGAAAGGTCTTAGTGCATACAGTTGGTGAAAAAGTGACCTAAACGCAAAAATTGAAGGTAACAATTAAGTTATCTGCCCTTTACTTGGAGGGTCAAGGTCACTTTCACATTTGCTTTGTCACGTTGTGATGTACCACTCAAGATACAACTATAAGCAAAGTTTTAAAGGTCTAGTGCATATAGTTTGTGAAAAAGTGACCTAAATGCAAAAGTTGAACCTAAACAATATTAAGTTATCTGGCCTTTGCTTGGAGGGTCAAGGTCACTTCCACATTTGCTTTGTCACGTTGCGATGTACCACCCAAGATACAGCTACATGTATAAGCAAAGTTTGAAAGGTCTAGTGCATACAGTTTGTGAAAAAGTGACCTAAACGCAAAAGTTGAAGGTAACAATTAAGTTATCTGCCCTTTACTTGGACGGTCATGGTCACTTTCACATTTGCTTTGTCACGTTGTGATGTACCACTCAAGATACAACTATAAGCAAAGTTTTAAAGGTCTAGTGCAAATAGTTTTTGAAAAAGTGACCTAAATGCAAAAGTTGAACCTAAACAATATTAAGTTATCTGCCCTTTGCTTGGAGGGTCAAGGTCACTTCCACATTTGCTTTGTCTCATTGCAATGTACCACCCAAGATACAACTACAAGCAAAGTTTGAATGGTCTAGTGCATACAGTTTGTGAGAAAATGACCTAAACGCAAAACTTGAATGTTGACGCCTCCGTCGCCTCCGCCGCCGCCGCCGCCGGGAAAGCAACACCTATGTCTCTTTTTTTCTTCGAATAGGCGAGACAAAAACTGTTTTCCGGCCTTAAACTATTGAAGCTAGTAGAGTGATACCGGCCCTCTTGTGCATCTTGTTCCCGGAAGACTACATAATACACGCCACTCTGTAAATGACATAATTTTAGACATGGAGGTCATCTTGAGTGACAGTTTGGCCATGAACACAAATCACAAATCTGTCTATCCATCAGCAATTTCATAAAATAATATTCTAGTCTAGATTTGAAACAGTTTAATGACAATTGATCACAATATATTTGGAATGGATTGACCCTCTAAGATTTTGGTAGGTCGCCAAAGATCGCCAAGTTGGCTAAAACTATGTAAAATTTATGGAAATTTGATCGTGCAAATATTCATACAGTCTTTCCTATCAAACCTTGCATTCTCAGTACTTTTAGTACTTTGATTTATCATAAGATATATGTTATGTAGGGGAAATAACCCTGCAAGTGATGTGGCAAATATTGCCGCCAGATGTTGCACCGTTTCCCTTTGCACGTAATGAATTCAGTTTCTGTCGAATGGATTGCGTTTGCATCGCACCGACTGTGTTTTCGCCCGATCATTTTACTTACCACCAGACTAAATGTGTTTGCGTTAAGTTGATTCATATTGCATCATGCTGATTTACTTTGTTCTGTATCACTTCACATTTTTCGATGAATCGTTTGAGTTTTCATCGTACCGACTTGTATTTGATTGTATTGCATTAGTTTTTTTGTCAAATGGTTTATCATTGCACTGAATGATTTCTATTTGCGTCGTATGGTTTGAAATTTTACACCGTATCATTTCACTTCGAACCGTATCAGTTCACTTTGTAATGAATGAACAGAGTTTACACGTCGCATCGAATCAATATGTACGTCACCAAATGACTTTGCGTCGTATCGTTTGAAATTTTACACCGTATCATTTCACTTCGAACCGTATCAATACACTTTGTAACGAATGAAGTGAGTTTATACCGTATCATTTCACTTCGAACCGTATCAATTCACTTTGTAACGAATGAACCGAGTTTACACGTCGCATCGAATCAATATGTACGTCATCAAATGACTTTGCGTCGTATGGTTTGAAAGTTTACACCGTATCATTTCACTTCGAACCGTATCAATTCACTTTGTAACGAATGAACCGAGTTTACACGTCGCATCGAATCAATATGTACGTCATCAAATGACTTTGCGTCGTATGGTTTGAAATTGTACACCGTATCAGTTCACTTTGAATCGTATCAATTCACTTTTTAACGAATGAACCGAGTTTACACGTCGCATCGAATCACTATGTACGTCATCAAATGATTTCATGTTGAATTAAATGGCCTGTCATTGAATGGTTGGTAAATATCAACATTTTGACGGTTTTGGCTTCCCATAACTCTTTATACAGAAATACATTTGAGCACCAGACAGGCAATCACATCCGGTCTATTTGGTATAATTAATCATAAACGATTGCTAAACGGCACGTGCTGTTATTATTAGTACACTGGCTCAATGTGTTTATAAAAGCGTTCCTAACAACGTGTAAATGTGAACGGGTAGGAATGCAGTTTACTTGAAACTAGATAACTCTTCCCGTATACAGTTTACACCAGCTTATTGCTCTTTTCGTGTTTTAAATCAACCATTTAATTTGTCGAAAGAAGCGATTCAATGAATACACATTTAAATAATGTTGTACTTCTATTGGTGACAGGCCGTGTGTCCGAGCCCGAAATTTGGTCAATCTGTACCACCCAAGGTGGCATAATCTGTACCACCCAAGGTGGCACATTCTTATTATGATTTTTGATACTGGTGATGTCTCTAGATAATATTTAACCCTAAATAGACTTTTCGTTTTAGCACGAAAACATCCAATATGTAGAGCCACTCTTTTTTTTTTTTAAAGTGTTCAATTCTAATATCACAAATTTGATTATAGTGATGCATTACATATTTTATTTCGAAATTGAAATAAAATGGTTTTGCTATCATTGTTGAATATATTTATTTTGATGATCAAGCGTGACTGGAAAAACACATCTTTGTTAAAGGATAGTACTTTTGTTCTGAACAGTTGCAAGAAAAAGTAAATCTAAAACGGAATCTGGAGTTGCAGGACTATCCATCAGATCTATTTCTAGTTCGCCATCTTTAATTAGTTTCCACCCATGGCCCAAAAAAGAATCAAGATCCGGTGTGGCTTCGTAAATAGGTGCTTGAAGTTAGTATCAGCCATAAGAATCAGCTTCTCGATTTATTAATCTATACTCAGTTGCAAAAGAAACTGGACACTTTGAAAATTTTACTTTACACCCTATCCTCTTTATCAAGCGACAGTCCCTTAATGATTCGACCTATTGAAAAACAAATGACAACATGATATTGGCAATGGAATGATAAAAACTTTGATACCAAACATGGCATATTTATTTTGGAATTTGTCAATTTAATTCTAAAAACACTTTATACAATTAAATCTAAACAAAACTCAGTGTCCACTTTCTTTTGCAACTGAGTATAGTATCATTTTGATTTTTAAAACTGCTTACATATAATTAAACTAATTGACTTTTAAATTTTTCTTTCTCATTCTACCATTGTTTTAAATATATAATTATATAATATAATTAACAGTTATTAATGTGTAAAAATAATGTGTTCTTTACTATTGTAATACTTCATAATTATGTGTTTTAAGCAAATCAAGGTTGCCATGTATCCTTTTGTACTATCCTTATCTGTAATCATTTCTCCTCCCACAAAATAGGTGGTACCGCTATTCATTTACTCTAACATCAGTTGTCTGACATCCTTGAACCACGAACATTTAACAAGTGAACTCTTCTAATGTTTTTTATTGTCAGTGTCCAATCTTTACTTAACTTCTGAAATAGTTCTTGGCATACTCTTACGTCTTGATAAGAGTCAATCCCCTCCCAGCAAATGTGTTATCACACCCTGTAAATGCATGCATTTTAAGCAATGCCCAGTAGCTTAACTGTTGATTACAACGGACGTTTTACCGGATATAGAGGCATACGCTGCATAAAGACATATGAGCTTCTTCTTGGATTGATTTCAATTCCTCAACACTGTTGCTTTATCCTTTGTCAAACTGAAGCAATCTTGTCTACGAGTTACAAACAATTCGTCGGCATCCAGTTCGCTTTGATGTTGCTTATCCTCCATTAAAGTACATTATGGCCTCTCGCATGTTCAGATATCTGCGTTGAGACATAATAATCAAGTGCCCAACGAGATTTCGTTCCGCTTTTAGAATGGTATCTTTTACTTCACTCTGAACCGTTGTTTTCATCTTCATAATTCTTGAAACAGACAAAGTTAAGTTTCGGTAACCGCTCAATAAAACGATCACTTCTTGGTTCTTTTTTTCTTCCAGCCTTTGCTTTTAAGGATGTTGGCTGGGCAAGTTTTGACATCTTCAAGTCTAAACATTTTATTTTTTAAATCATAGTTTTATTTGACAACAGCATTGTTTCATTTTTTCCATTCTAGTAGATATGGATATAATGTAGGATTTAAGATGGTAACATACCAAATTTTAAGCAAATTTTTTTTTTCATATTTTTTTCGTCATTTGTGATCGTTTTTTGTTATCAACAAAATAGGGGGTATGGGTTGCTCTGAGTAGAATTTATCCTTTAGCTATAGAATAAATCAGGTTTTTGTTTTTCAGTAGTGGAATACATATATAAAAGTAGATACTGAGCTAATTTTATTTTCGATCTCCATGTCAATATTGTGTGTACAGTATTTTACATTGAAAATGTCAAAATAACTCCAAAATGGGTGTAATTTAAAGAATTTTCAATAAAAAATCATTAGTAGCCTAGTGACCTATATATTTTTTTACTTGTTTTGAAAGAAATGTCATAGGACCTTGACAGATACAAGTTTTAAAAAAAGTTGATCATTAGAACATTTTTTTTATCTTGAATTAATTTTTCGGTAAAACAAAAGTGGGCGAGGTACGGTCCATATATGTTTGCTTTTTAAAGTAAAAAGATGAAAGAGGATTACAATTGCTTTTGTATGATTTGAAAGATATGTATATATGTAATCGAAAATTGTGGTTTTTCAATAAACGTAATGTTATGAAAACAATTGTGAAAATGTTCAATGACAATATTTTTCCTCTTTTTAGTGAAATTTTGAAGTTAGAAATATGTGCCTTCTTCAATGACGTCTAGTGGGGAAAAAAGCGTGGTGACCTAGCCTTGTTTTGATAATTTTGAATCTAAATTATACCAAAGAACCTTTAAATATGAATTTAAAAAAAAATCTCATCGCTACGTCCTTTCCCAGCCAATCTCCTTAAACCAGATCATATGCATTTTCACCTATTGTATGTTGTGCAGCATCAAGAGGAGTTACAGTAACTGTTGTGAGACTGATCAAATTGTATAGTTATCAATGAATTCCAATTATTTTCTAAACAGAGAGCTTAAGCCTTAAGTTAATAAAATGTTAAACAGGATCGTGCTCAATATATTGCCTTGTCTACATCCTATATTGCAATCAAGTATCAGTACGAACGCATGACGTAATACTGCTATACATTGCTGCAATGTCCCACCTACTCCCGTTTCTTATCAGACTATTGAACAATTCGGTATGATTTATCTTATACTTTTGAATAATGGCTTGAAGCGTAAATAAACTATCAATTGCAGAATAACCTTGCCTGACTCGAAGCCTGAATGTACCTCATCAATTTTCTGCCCAACATATTAATATCTTGAACATCATTCTGGTTAGAACTTTATTTTAGGTATCGATTAATGAGATTCCACAGTAATTATTAGGGTCGCTTTGTGAAATGGGCACAACATGCTCTGTCCCCAAACGGACGGAAAATACCAATTTTAAGAATTCTATTATATTACGGTAAGAGAATCGGTGATATATCAGTTATTAAAGTATATCTTATAATTTATGATAATACACCGCTAGGTCCTGTAGTTACCTAATTTTAAATCATCCACACTTTTTTGGAGTTCTGCTGTTGAGAATGGGTTGTTAAAAATAGCATCTATTATCTCCTTTTCTCGTAATAAGTTAGTTACTTGCTGAGCATTTTCCATATTATTGCAAATCATTACGTGGTCCGAGTATTAACTTTCATACCCCATCCACTCCAAGAAACGAAAACGGGGTTGGCTGGGGTATGAAATAAAAACCTTAATTTCGACTTAAAAAGTGTGCATATTGTAAAATTAAAACATGTAATAGGTAATTTTAAACGGGTTATCGCATTTTTTCAGTAAAAATGTTTTTAAACATGTTTTATTGTCGAAATATCCGTTATAAAATCCTGCAAATATAAGCTTTTCCCCCATCGCGTAATGGAATTAAGGCGGAATCATGTAATGAATAAGTTTTAGTATACACGTTATATACACATAATTTGCTATCTTATCTGTTGTCGATTGTGTTTGTTTAAACCTGAATTTCTTCACTGACTTCCAAAATAAATTAGTGTTCGTTCTGGATTCAATGAGCTCTTGTCTGTACTTTGAATGGTATGCGTTTTGTTTTTGTGCACATGTGTATGTAAGTATGTTTTAACAATTTTTATAAAGGTCTAAATTTTCTCGGATACTATCTGATCTATAAATTTGCAGACCTACATTTTTCTTGTTTCAAGTGATCGCATACACGTAGCATACCACCATGCTGGTTGGGTTAGCCTGTTGAATACAGGGCCTGATTTAATACGTATACACTCCGCTGCCTTATGAGTTGGGGAGGATAGTCTCAGAATTATTTTTTGTCATTTATAAACTGAAAAGTTGCATTTTCTTGATGGGTTCACATAAAGAGACTGCTGAATAATGTTAATTTATTCATTTGAAGGCAGATTTTGAATATATACAAAAACAGTGGCATTTTATGGTAAAATCTGCTATTTTGACCCCTGAAAATCACAAATATAATTTTTGAGTAGACATTATTTTCAAGATAGCTTCAACTGGTTGAAAATCACATGTTGTTGATGAAATCAATTTAAAATCACTTTATTTGAAGCAAAAGATTGGAACGGTTGTTGAGATATGGCATTTTGAAGATTCTGGATTTACGCGTAAAAACCGAAGGAATTTTGCTTCAGCCGAAGCTCTGTTAAGCCCTCATATTTTGTCGAAAAGGATTTTTTTCTAAAAAAGAATGACATTATTTTTCTCAGATTGAATGTATCAAACAATTTAACCAGAAAAAAACAACTTCAGTCAGGTTTGAATGTCTCTTTAGATCAGCCTACACCAATTACCAACCAATCAGCGGGCAGGGAAAATGTTCCAGGGTAAATTCGGAGCTATTACACAGAATCTCTTAAATTTGATTGGTTGACAAGGGAAACAAACCAAAAAGTCTTGCTAAAAAATTAAAATTCAACTTTTGAAGAGTACTTATCAAGGTTAATTCATACATTTGTGCAATGTATTCATAATGTATTGCATAATCAAAAAAAGAACTATATTTTACATTTTCCTCATGTTTCTACATGCAACTAGGTGGGTTAGCAAAATCCGACCCAAACAGCTTTTTCAAAACATACACAACATATGGTTAATTTTTTTTTATAATAGGTCTTTCAAAACAAGTAATAACACATATAGCTTCCTATATGCTTCCTATATAAGGCAACTCAGTACAGAGCTTAGAGCTATAAGGTAGGCCTATGGAAAATGAATTGGTGTAGTATGACCTAAAGTATACCGCAAGTTGTACACAGCTCAATGAGAGAGTTGCCAAATGCATCATTATTATCTTCTTTTTTTCGGCCATCTTTATACATAAAGACGGCCTATTTATTTTCTCCGTCATAGGTACATGGGTGTCGGAGAATCGTCCCTACGTAACGTGCTATCGTACATTAGTCAATAATTGGGGTTGGTGGAGGTTTGATGTTTTACTGAAAAATTAAATTCATAAATAACCCGGTCCAATTTCTGAAGGTTAGAAAAATAAGCTTGTTCTAAAAACAATTGGGTGAGAAAGTAGGTGAACTCGAAGGAAATGCCAGATCCCCTCTTGAGAATAAAAGGGGGTCGACCCCTTAGTAAAAGAATGGGAGGTAATTCATGCTATATCCCGTCCATAATTTCCTGAACGGGTTGTTTCCCTTCCTACAGTGACACCAACAAATGGTCAGAAAAATAAACTTCCTCATTGATTTTAAAAGGCCCTTATTCTAATTTTGTTCAAAAAGACTTGTGTAATTTTGCCATGTCTCATAAATCTGTTAAAAGAATTTGTTTTGAAAGGTATTCCCTTTTCTGAGTTATATTGGTAGAGAAGTTAAACATGGTAATCTCTTATCTATTCTGCAAAAGTAAATATATTTCTTGGCTCTTAGTATAAGATGATTTAGAGTATTATCTAGTGTAATATCTCCAAATATAATTTTACTTCATTTAATGTTAATTTATGTCTGTACCGTTCTTTAAACCAGTTGCAAACACTATTCCAAAACGATTGCACATTTCTACAGTGTCAGAATAAATGAAAGCTTTAGTGTATGCATTAAAGAAAGAACATCTGTCATTGTTAGTAATATTCATTTTAACAAGAAGTTTATTGTTGCTAAGATACAGTGTAATAATGTAACCAATTAAGTGCTGGTCTTTTGTTATGTTAAAAGGGAGTGAAAATATATTTCTCCATTCTTCTTTGTTTCTTTCTAAATTTTTTTGATTCCATTTTAGTATTGCTTTTGGTATGTTAGTATTGCTTTTGGCCAAATGCATTATTAATAAGATCTTTTGAGCTCCTATACATCATGAACAAATCGTTTCCATATAACACATATTCATCATGGACAATATAATCAACCGTATCATCATCAACTCTATTTTGTAATAAACCACATCTTGCATTTAAACTACAAGCTAAAACAAGCTCATCATCCGGAAATTCTGCTATAACTTCCAATCAATTTTCTTCGAACAATTCCACTTTGTAGACACAATATAAAAAGCTTTAACCAGCCACGACAAAACCCAAAACAGAAACGTCAAATTAAAGGACACTGTCCGTAAGTAAGCAGATCGGGAGCATAACCAAATAACTGTGTGACTTTTATTCAGTGAAATATATACATGAAAACATGAGCATAGACACTAAAAAGTCTGTAGTAATACATTCGTGAGCTTAAAAAAAAAGAAGCTTAAATTATTATTTGTAAATAAAGTGGGACCCACCGTATTTACCTTTTCTGCGATCACGTGACTTCCATTAGCGCATTAGGTTTTGACAATAGTATTTAGAGCGTAATATGTATAGCCCGCTTAGCTCAGTTGGGAGCTAGGTCGACCACTTTACGTTCACTATTATTACCGCGAGTGTAATTTTAGTTTGGGCTGCGAGTTCAAACGCCCGAAATGGTTTCTCTTTTTTTTTGTACCGCGATTGAATTCCGTCAAACAATCCTGCTTTAATTAGTAAATATTCAGTAATTTTTGGTGTGTAATGTGTGCGAACATAATTAGTGTGTGTTTTATAAGCTAAAAGTTACGGACAGTGTCCCTTTAAGAGGTATCAACTCATAATTCATTTTACGCATATTCAATTCGTATATTTTAAGTACCGGCAAATAAACCTTTATACGTTTACTGGGCACATAGACATTATTTTATGAGCTGAAGACCTGAAAAGGTTTGGATAAACACTTTAATTAAATACCGTTATTTGGCGGGTTAGTGCTTTAAAAAACAGTCCACACCATTATACCAGCTTTTCAGATTTCCTCCAGTTACACTGATAAGCCAGAGCTTCTAGAGGGTACTTATCTTTGGGATAATGTTTATGTTTAAATATAGATATACAAATCGAACAGGAAGAGCAGCATTCAAGGACGACAGTCAAGCACAAACACACACAGAAACAAAGAATACATTTAAAGATGAATAAAATGCCAAATAAGACATCACACACACAAAAGGGTTGACAATAGGGATATCGCCTTGGAACGGTCAGAACACTTGTTATATTGTTCGAAAGCAAAGCAAATGTTAGATTTAAATAAAATATGAGATTTATGCACTAATTCTGTTGTTTAAAAGTAATGCAAATGTTAAATTTCCCAATATGGGAGATATAGTCTTATCTCTAAGCTCTAATTCGGTATTGAACTTAACCAAACCCAGTTCCCTGTAGACATTTTCACAATGTGTATCGACTATTTGCACCACACTCCAGGGTAAAGTATCTCTATACCCGAAAGGTGAAGCGGAAAAGGACAACGCCATTGTGCTATTGTTTTCAGGGAAGTCTTTATCAAGGAATCTAAAAAGCAATTTTGATTTAAGAACAAGGTCATCAAAATCTTCGTACTGAACAGCAATCACACGCGTTGGGTACTGTTTCATCAGTGTCTTATAAGCGTTGATATCGTTTTCCATTCGCGAACACGTGACCATGGCGTCTGACACTATTGTTTGAGGGTTATTTAAGTGTTCCGGATACCATTTTGTCTTGATGTGACTATTTATTACTGCGCGAGGGTCTCTAAATAACTGTACTATTTTGAGTCGCGGATTTTTACGAAGAAGTGAGGCTGCGATATCCAGGTCCATACGAAGTAGCTTAGCTACACGGTGTTTTGCCCTTAAACAAGTTTCAGTTTCTAACAAATAACACTGCATGGCTTGTTTCGTTCCTCTAGTTTTTATACAATCTCGATACACTTCCCATGATTGACCTGCAAAGATAAAAACTAATGTGAAATTTAGTTGTGGAACACTAATTGTTATCCCATAGTCAACAGTGTTAGCTTTTAAAGATAAAAACAAAAAACAAAAAACAAATAAAAAAGAAAAACAACAAAAACAACAAAAACAAAGACTTTGAATATAATTTTTGAATTGACAGTCTAAGTGAATATAAAATGTGCTTCCCTGAAACAAAAGCGCTTCAAAAACCATTGATGAGATGCTAACTTTTTGTTTCGATTATATATTATGTTTTGGTCTCGATTACATCATGTAATGACTTTTCTTCTTCTTCTTTTTTTTAAAATAAAACGTTTTTTAATACAAAGCAGCTTTGGTAAAATAGCTTTATGCTTTCTTGTAAGCTAAATAACCAAATTGTAAAATAGCTTTATGCTTTCTTGTAAGCTAAATAACCAAATTGCAAAATAGCTTTATGCTTTCTTGTAGGCTAAATAACCAAATTGTAAAATAGCTTTATGCTTTCTTGTAAGCTAAATAACCAAATTGGCAAAATCTACTTTTTGGCTGTTCAAATCCCCATCATTTTGTAAGTTGACGCCAAGTTATCTAGAGTATGTCGAAAGCATTATTCATATTTCATTTGCTTTAGTTTATTAACTTTACTTGATCTACTGGAAGGTAGGTGAGTTAATGAGATGACGCATTTTCGGTGTATACCACGCCAAATTACAAGCGTCTCCGTGGCCGAAGGGTTAACAACGTTGCGTTGTAAACCTTCGGCTCGAATCCCATTGGGAGCTCGACTTGTAAGTGAGGAAGTGTCGATTGCTACGGATGGCGGGAGGTGTACAGTACTTGTTTTACCCAGGAAAAGTGGGTGGTCTGCCTCCACCACAAACAAATTGACCGTCATATATAACCTTACATGTGTTGAAAATGACGTAAAACACCATACAAACAATTAATAAATACTGAAAAGTGGATCCCTTGGAAGCAAAAAACACAAACAAGAGATAAAAGTAGCAGACTCGGGTTTATTGAGTCTGTTCATGAGGAGTAATGTAAAGTGCAACACATCTCACGCCTCCAAGTAATCGGGATAACTCTTTGGTAGATTTTTCTAGATATTCTACTTTAAAGCCACAAAGGTTGGGCTTGATGATCCTAAAAAAACAGTAAGTAATAAAACTACTGATTTGTAGTCAGGGCGACTTTTTTCGGCGGCCACACAGCACTAAACAAACGTTAGTTAGTGTGAATGTCAATAAATACTGAAAAGTGGATCCCTTGGAAGTAACAAACACGAACAAGAGATACAAGTAGCAGACATGTTTTATTGAGCCATTTTTGTCCTGTCCATTCCTTCGGCGGAGGACATTTTGGTCTGAAACAGAAATACATGCTGAGCGTGAATGGAAGTTGTCCAAAAATATATATTCTTCTCTGATACTGATTTACAGATGATTCTTAGTTATTTCGCTTCATATTGACAAAATACACACATCTCCACTATTGCTATAACAGCCTTGATAGCTAGTGGAGCGGATTCGTGCAATCTCGAGCATATTGTTTAACTCTTTTAACCTTAATAGGACGCATCCGATAATTACTCTTCGCCTTTTTGTCGCGACCATGAATATATATCCGACAGATCGGTCAAGAAGTAATGAAAACTCGTCAAATGAAACAAGTTACCCGTGAAACTGAAATTATGGCGCAGCTAAAATACTGTTTACAAAGACACCAGTTTCATAGAAAAGACTTATTTTGTCTAGCAGTAGCCCTTTTCAAAGTGCGACTGTTGTAGTCCAGTGCAAGCCATAGCAAAAAAATTATAACGGTTATATTTTAACCCCTACATTGTTAAAATTCGATTTCTATACAAAACAGTTTTATTAAAAGCCTAGTATTTTCAGCATGATTGAGCTGAACAAGTGTTTCTATCCACAATAAAAGCTTCTATGTACGGTAAACTAGTATATTTCAATTCAATAACGAAGTCACCATTGACACATAAAAAAGGAATTATTATTTTAATAGAAAAAAAAGATTCACTTGTATACATGATTCCGCCATTGGTTGGCTGAAACGGTGTCGGCTGAATAGTGTGATAAAAAAATAACTGTTTTATTTTATTTATTTCCGTTGAAAATTGTTCTTGGTAGCTTGTTTTATTCTATAAAATTGTCACAATACTTTAGGGGTTAAATGTTAGTTGTTGAAAATAATCAACAAAACATTGATCAAAACTGACATTAAACACACTTACCTCCATACTTAGGAATGAGGTAAAAAACCAGTTCATTGTAGATTGTTTGCAGGTTACATCTGAATAAATTCTCCAGCAATGACAGGCTGTTATTTAGAGATGCTGACCCTGCACTTTGAAAAGATAGTGTTAGAATGTAGTCAAATGAATATCTCTTAGCACATGTTGTCTCTTAATACATGTGAATTTGGATTAAAAACAATACAAGTGGAAACTGAAACGGTGATCCTTTCACGCAAATATCTTTGAAAGGGACACACGGCAATCGTCTGCTCTTTTTTTTTAAACTCGCGACTTTCCATTCGTTTTTGTGTTGCCTGCGCAGCCTACGAGACTTATGGATCATTCCGAAATAACTTGAAAAGTGTTTAACCTATGTTCATAAAACGTCGCACACATTTTCGTCTTATCTAAAGGAATGTTGTTACACATGTCAAGTAACTCTAACTCTGACTTTAATGTTTTGCAGAATAATGCCCCTTTTCACAAATCTAACCTGCAACATAACCATAACTTGCTGAAATAAGCAATCGACGATCGGCTGAAATGTACAGTGAAACACCATTCTAGTTCAACATAACTTGAATATTGGAAAATCTTCTTTATTTGCACACTCAAATGAAATTATTTTTGCATATTACTATTTTTGATTATTTGTATCAATATTTTTTTTAAGGTAATGTAGAATACTAGTATCGAAAAAAATAGTAATAAAATGAAAACTCAGAAAAGCAGTCAAAATGATACTGGTTGCATACCACATATCGCCATCCACCAGATATCGTCATTATCGATAAAACGCTTTATTTTGTGATTATTGTTCAATCCCACTTGACAAATCACTAGACGATATCAGACGATTGGAGAGAAATAATATTTAAAAAAAGTTTAGCAAACTTTCTCAAACCAACCTGTTTACCGTTATAGACACATCACAACCGTGGGAATTCACGCGCTAATGCGCATGCGCAGGAAAATTCCCTTTTAAAGTATCTGAACCTTTACTGCGATCCATTTGAAATGCCAACAAAACGAATTGCGTTAGCAAAGGGAGACAGTTAGTACACACCATTCAATTTAAATTTGCAAACAGCTATTTCCCTTCACATTATGAACGTTGAAGTCAAGAAATTACATCCAATGTTCCAGTTGAAAAATCACATTAAACTGAAGATACACACCCTTTTCCAAAAATAGGTTTTTGTTGCTATTGGTATATTTATGTGTTTAGTAATAACTACATAGAGAAAAATCGACAGTCTCAGTGTACCACACCGAGACTGTTGATTATTCTATTTATTATATACCTATCAATACGTTTTTAAGGATATTTAATTGAAAATACTCTCCCCCACACCCACCTCGCGACTTTTAAAGTATCTGAACCTTTACTGCGATCCATTTGATATGCCAACATGTACTAAATAAATTAGCAAATTAGCAAAGGGAGACAACGAGCACGCACCTTTCAATTTAAATTTGCAAATTTCCTTCACATTAAAGAAAATTACATCCGATGTTGCAGTTGAAAAATCATATTAAACTGACGACACACAATGTTTATTCCGAAAAATATTTTTTTTGTTGCTATTGGTATATTTATGAGTTAAGTAATTACTACATAGAGAATAATCGATAGTCTCAGCGTGATACGAAATATATGTCACGAGTTTTTTAACCGAATTACAACGTGTTCGAGTGTTTTGTACCACACCGAGACTGTTGACTATTCTATTTATTATATATCTATCAGTGATTTTTTCAGGGATATTTAATTGAAAAAACTCTCCCCCACACACACCTCGCGCCCCCTCGCGTGGGAGGCAGATTTTGAAATGAGCTGTTAAAATGTGCTGGTTGAAAGCAATAGCAATCTACAGTAACATTAAATACAAAAATGGTAAAAACGTAGTTCCAGCAAAGTGATATCGTCACACCATTGACGATATAGAAAAATGATACCGTCACTGGTGTGACGATATCACTGTATGATATTAAAAATATGTCACTGAGAAATAGAGAATATTCAACAGTCTCAGTGTGATACGAAAAATATGTCACGAGAACACGTAATTCGGTTAAAAAACGAGTTCGAAGAACGGGTTTTTTAACCGCATTATGACGTGTTCGAGTGACATATTTTTTGTATCACACAGAGACTGTTGATTATTCTATTTATTATATACCTATCAGTGATTTTTTAAAAATACGTCACAGAGAAATTCTTATAAATCACTGACAGGTATATAATAAATCCTTATAAATCACTGATAGGTATGTAATAAACACATTTTTATATTATCCCAAACCGGATTATTCGGTATTAAAGATTAAATTGAAGATGACGATAATTACTAAATTCAGTGCAGAAGACGTGCCCGTAGCAGTCTATATGTAATAACGGTCACGCGACACTTGTTACCGAGAATAAAAACAATGTAAACATAGAATATCTTCGGCAATGGATAAGCTTTTGGTCATAGACCACTATGGCATTATCCATTATCTTACTGTTTAATTTTTTCCCATCTGACATTCTGACATATAAACAAAAAAACAGGCTTGTTTTTGCTTACCCTAGCTGCTGCACAGATGCAACTCAGATACATGTAAAAAAATAACTTCTTTTTAGGCGATGACCTATTTTTAATGCCACTTTTATTTGTCCGAAGGTCATAACCCTACAATTTGAGGGAATCCGCAAACAAATTTATGAAAATCACACACTTTCCTTTTTACTCTGCCGTATCATAGAACAAAATCATATGGATAAAGTTAAATAATAATGTAATTAGAAATAAATAACAAATTCAAGGAAACACAATTAAATTTCCCACCTAGTATGTCATCCAATCAAAACAAGGCTTATGTATGCATTAGGCATGGGACTTTCCATATACTTTTTCTGCCAATCAGATTTTTTGCAATAGGGTACTGTTACCTTCTCTACTGGCAAATCTATTTTTGATAAAGATATATTAAAGAACCTACATAAATAATACGAATCTGGTACACGGCCAGTACTGGATTAATATATTCAGTGAAAACGGCAATCTACGTTTTCTACTGGCAAGATATGTTGAGAGGTAAATCATGGCAGCAAAAAGGACGAAACATAGAAAGTCGTATTACAAATCGACTAGATCGGCGTGATGTACTTATCTTTGGTGGGCTTTATGCAAGACTGTGTCCAATTAGAAACAATACAAATATCACAATAAGAAAGCTAATTATATTTGTCATATTGAGGAGTATGAATAAAATTTAAATTTAATTTAATTAACTGCTATGTAGGATTTCTAGTACTAGTACGTGTTTCATTGATTTCAAGAAGTCGACACAGTTCTGCAAAGACGCTGCGTTCGTAATAAGGTCCTCGCTTAATGGAGATCCATAGCGAGCTATGACTTCGCTCTCACTCCCGCTGTGGTTTCTAACATTCACACTATCGTTCGTTTAGTTTGGAGTGGTGGTCATGAATCAGTAGTGTTATTTTTACTGCTCCTTTGGGACCAACGAGCCCATTATAGGTGGCTTTGAAGTAGAATACCGCTTAAGCCGATGTTGTGGGAAGTGAAAGGTTTTGCTTCCTACATTACCTCTCATGAACAGACTAATTTAAAACGAGTCTTTATTACTTAATATCTTTGGTACTTTATTCGGTTGTGTTTGTTGCTTCTGAAGGATCTCCCTTATCAGTATCTCTACACTTTGATCAGGATTTCCAAATGTATCTACCCATTGGCTGAAACTATTGTTACAACCAACATGTACTGTGTGTGCTGGGGTGTGACTGGTAACGGTTCTAACAAATCAGACGACACTCTGTCCAATGGTTCGCCCATCAAGCAAACTTCCTAACGGTGATTTTGGTTGGTTGATGGCGTTTTATTAGTTGCACAACTTTCAAACTGCAACGTCCATATACGCTTACTCTATACCAATATTCGGACGAAACATTTTCCTTTGTCTACTTCTGTTCTAGATATAAGACAGCTACTATGTCATGCATTTGATACAAAATATCCTTCTGCAAACTCTTTGGTGCTAACTATTGCAGAAACGAACCTGTTTCATTCTGTTTGTCGAATAATAATAATAATCGAAATTGAACTTTTAGTTTTCGATGATTCCCAACACAACGTAAAGGGGCAAAAAGTATTCCTTAATTGTGTTGTTTTGCAGTCTTGTTGCACGACCTATATGTGTATTCTAGTTGTCTGTTAAATGATTTACCGTGTAAAGTAACTTTGACTCTTTAGTGGTATAAACTAAATTAGTTTAGACTTCATGTCTTTCGGACCATTATGATCAGAGAAATGGCGATCACATATAACTCTGTTCAATGATGGCCGCTGGAAGCCATGGTTGGTTTTGCACCAAATTGAATTTCATTAGGGACGAATGGATATCATGCTATTCATTTTGATAAAGGTGTCGAAACGATATCACCTCTTTATTAGTGATAACACGCTTGTAACCATTTGATCTATATATGCCGTTGTGGTCATCACGAATTTTTGATTGATCTTTATTTAGGGCCAACTAGGGTCGCTTAGTTACACACATATCTTAGTTAAGCACAGGCTCAGAAACAAGTGTTTCCAAACGGAAGACCTGATGTTTTGGACATTTATTAATTGAGGTAACTTGCTATTCCCAAATTAATCCCGTAATAAAACAAAGAAAGTTCTTACTCTTCGTGACATAAAGGACTATTATACTGGCACAGCTTTTTTCCTGAAAAATATTGCCACTTGTGCATCTCGTGTAAAGGTTCATAGGTGTAGAATGTATCTTTCCTCCATCCCAGGACTTTTCCAATGAATGAAGAGCCACTTCGCATATAGCTGTTCAGAAGGATGTCTATTCCTGCGTTGCAGTAAGAATTAATACATGAATACAACATATTAAAAAATGTCAACAGAGTGTGACAAAGTTGTTAGACATCATTCCATTAGCAACAGATATACATTTAAGGAACCCAAAACTGAAGCCCCTTATTCTAAAGGCAGCTTTTTCTGCCCAAAAGATAACCACTGATATACCCAAACGGTAACCCGATCTACACAAAATGTAGCTGGATTTGAAATTAACTGTGTATAATTATCGACGTTTGCTGCTAAAAAATGTAAGCTCTATCAATTTGTTACAGTTCTTGTATAAGACTAATATTTCTTAATTTTCGTCTATACGTTTTCGTGCAACCGTTCGGGATAATTTTATATGTGTTTTACTTATATTGTCTATTAATGATGCCTTGTTTGTTAGAGAATACAACCTGGCGGGGATATCTTTATTTATACTGTCCTGTTTTATTGGGATGACAATAGGGTAAGAGCGAGGTTTGGTGCACCCTAGAACTTGGTTTAAATCCCCAGCGACATTTTTGCCACTGACCGTTCCAAAGCGGTAGTTGACTGTTTGTGATGTCATATCTTGCCTTTTATTCAGCTTTGTATTTGTTGTTTGTTTCTGTGCGTATTTGTGGATGACTGTGGTCCTTGAATGCTGCATTTCCTGTTCGACTTTTATATCTGCTTTTATGCGTGTTTACAGTTGCGAGTCTGAGCACCTGCTTGTGCGTCCGTCTGTTCATTTGTATGACTGCCGATATGTTAGCTGTGTTCATTTTCGAGACTGTCCACCAAAGACTCTCTTTAACTGTTTGTGTGCATTTTGTGTTTTCTATTCCCTTATTATCAATATTTATTTTGTTCTTTTACTATTATTAGTTATTTAAACCTTACATTAAGACAATATTATAGACCCGTACGAGTACAAAGCATCATGACCAAAATTGGCGATAGCAACAATGCACATGGTATATCCTCAACAAGAATAAATAACAATTAAACCCGCCCCCATCCCCGCCTATCCCTACCATACACCAGAAAAAAACTAATTGCAAAAACCGAACTGCTAAACAGTCCTTTCGGTGCCACAGGTGACTCCAGTCGACATCTCTGCAGAGCGACATAGGTGACTCCAGTCGACATCGTATAGTGTGGTTGGAACTCAATTATTTTAATAGTGTAAATATTACTACAACACCGTCCGGGGATATTCCAATATCCGAACGAGGTTTATGTATGAAAATACAAAATTGCATAATATGTTGCTGAAAATGTTGCAAAGTTTCGGACCGAAAAATCTGGAATCATCGATTCCAAAATGGCGTCCGCTCGAGTAAGGAGAAAGTGTACGATATTTGGGTATATATTTAGAACTGCAATGTGCCAAAGTGACTTCGACATGTGTAGAATTGATACAAGTTGTCAACCCTTTTGTGTTTGTGATGTCGTTTACATTCTTTATTACTTTTGCCTTTTCGTTTGTCTGTTTGCGTTTTTGTGTTTTGTGGTTGACTGTCGTCCTTGAATGCTGCTTTCCCTGTCCGATATTTTTATCCTTATTTAACTTAAATAATTACACACCATCTTCATTTTATATTGATGATAGACTTCAGTAAGAACACAAAATCAATTTTAGAAAAAAATGTAATTACATAACATTTGGTGACACTTGACAAGTATAAAAATCATTTGTTGTACTTTTACTATTACAATATTATAAACTATATTATCACTGAAAATTTCAAGTTGATATCTTTATTCTTTCTCAAGTTATAGACATTTCAACAACCAAACTATTTAGTTTTAGAAATTACCAAAATTAATTTGGCGCTGGGACAAAATTCCAAAATTGATTTGGCGCCGAAAGGGATGTTTATTATCTTACGTCTTTTACTGAAATGTTGGAATTATAAGAATTACCTACAGGTTAAAGCGAAATGTAGCTGCATTTCCATTCAGCGCAAGAAGCTTAACGTGGTCAATCCATCTGTACTCCTTTTAATATTTTAGCCTCGTTTTGCCAATATTGGTGGGAATGTTTTGGGAGGGAGACAATATATTCCTCGACACTAGTTGCCTTGTTGGCCCCGGCCACTACACATCGGTTATACGAGTATGATAACTAAACTATTCTAAATGTTTGAGTATACATCAGGGCTGACACGTGACAAACGCAATTGCAGTGTTCAGGTATCAAAAACTAAATATGAACGGACATTTTGACGTAATACAATATTTACCAAACGCGAAATATTAATTACCGAGCTCCATTATAACACACACAATCCAAGCATGCAGATATACTCACAGACATTTTTGGTAAAGGATGCGCTTTTTCTAATAAGGTGTTTAATGCTTAATATGAGCCAATTATTTGCCATGGTAGTTTTTTTTTTTTTTTGTTAAGTCCACTAATAATATAGTTACAACTGAAGTAAAACACTATAATCACATATGGCCAGTTTAAAGAACAAAAAACAACAAAACAAAACAACAACAACATTCGTATCTGTCATGCATTGTACAATACCGACAAATGCTTACAGTTGTATGTTCAGTATTTATAGGTTATTAGATAGGTTTTGGGATATATGCACGAGTTCTTTCGCGTATTAATATTGAACAGAAAATTGCACCAAACACGAAGGAGTTTACATAACACACCCAATGTGACTTTACTACACGTCAATATTCTCTCATATTCACGTGTAGTAAAGTCATATTGGGTGTGTAATGTATACTCGTTTGTGATTGGTGCAATTTTCTGTTCATGTCAACGAAAGTATGTCACATGATGTAAACACTGTTGACTTCATTGTGAAAATTCCCACGATGTAACCACAATATGTTTGTTTAAAATAAATGTTTTTGGTGAAAATTAAATTTAACAACATATTTTATTGTTGTAATTAAAAATTGCGTATGTAATAAAGAAGTTATTAGATTTATATTTGGATATATGCACTCGTTCTTCACTCATAAATATTGCGCTCCTAAAGTCGCGCAATATTAATACGCGAAAGAACTCGTGAATAAATCCCAGTACAAATCTATAATCTACACATCTATAACCTATAATTATTGTGCCAAGTACGCTTACATTTATGAATGGATAAATAATGAAAAGCAAAAAGGACTTTTCTTTTTAAAACAGTACCTTTGTCTTGTCCTTTTTCGTGTTCCGTTGAAGAGAGGTTAACACGTTTACTGCCGTCCATGTCGTTGGCCACCTTTGCATGATTCTGAACTGACTCGATGTTGGCCACCTGTGCATGATTCTGAACTGACTCGATGTTGGCCACCTGTGCATGGTTCTCGTTATCTATGGTGTTGTAAATATGTGCATGATTATCGTTGTCCATGGTGTTGACAATCTGTGCATGTTTCTCGACTGTTTCGATCGGATGAAACCATGTAACTACGGTGTCTGAAAATTAATACTTGAGAAGGAGTTGCATTTCTCTAGTAAACGGTATATGGAGGGTTATGTCCACCTGCCATTACTCTAATAAATGTATGTATTAATATACGATTAATGCATACTCATCTCAAAAGGAATCTCTTATGCGAAGTATAATGGGGAGGACTGTGGAGATGGTGAGAACGTATTAGCATTTAGTATACCTCAAATAAAACGCCCATGCTAAATCCCTATAGACAACAATGTGCAATTTCATACTATCTGACGCGAGAATGATATATAGAGTTTAATTAACATTGTTGAAGTGATACGGGAAATAATTCCCGAGTGAGAAAGATTCTTGCGATACAGAAATGAGTGCGTTTTCGCACGAGTTTTTATATCGCAAGAATATTTCTCACGAGTGAATTATTTTTCGTATCACGACACAAATGTTAATTAAACTATATAATATATATTGTGTGATGAATTTCTTTCCAATCGTCTTTTGACACAAGTATACCTTCTTCTGTCACTCCTTTGGCGACAGCACGGAGTAATATCATGACGTCAATTCGTGACGTAATATCGTGACGTCTTTCGTTTAGTTCATAACAGTTGGCTACTGTGCTATCTTGCACACTAGGCGAGATAGCACATTAGAGGAAGGGATATGTTATAGATTTTATCAAACTGGGAAATTTCTATAATTCACCACAAAATATATAATATAACAGGATGATAGTAAATGACAGGGTGATAGTATATAAATGATTGCATTCGAAGCTTTGGTGCGCGCTGGTGCGCATACTGTTTCGGTGCCATCTGCCCATCATCGACTAAGTATGGTGACATTTTAATTTTTTAACTCGTCATAACTTTAAAAATACTTTACCAATTTCAATAGACTAAAACTCATTTTCTTAGTTAAGTAATTTCCAATCCAAGATATAACTTCATTCTTTCAAAACATTAATTTTGAAAAATGTTGTGTTTGAAAAAAAAATCCGACAAAGTGAAATCCTTACTGAAAATGAAACTTATTTTGGTTCGAGGGATTTCGGTATAATAAAATAAAATATCAAACTTATGAAACGGTGATAGTAATATTGATTATCACCTTCGGCTTCGCCTTGGGTGATAATCATATCCTCATGGTGAACATTCTTACAATCATCCTTTCATGAATGTGATATTTATATAACGTTGCATGTGCTGTTCAAGTATATTTAGCTGGTTCATGTTACGGCTGTATGTGATGTCGGACATATATGTGTAGAATACACTTATGTATGAGTTGGGGTTTTACGGCCTGTTGATAGTATTAAATGATTATGAGTGGTACTCGTACAGTAGGGGAAAGTGAAAACTCGAATACGAGTTCCGCTGCCGGCAGTCAAGCCACCGAACGCTCTAATACAAGCCGAGCACCATCTTATTTTCACCACATTGGTGTATTATTGCGATTAACAGAAATATGTATCCCTCAACGTTTCTAAATTGTATAACAGATGATGTATTTATTTTTGATCTTTTACTTATCATTTACATTTATGAGCGTATCTATAAAGTAGTATTTGTTAATTCAGTCAAAATGTAGCATTCATTGAACGCAGTTCACCAAAATAATTATCAATAACACGTGGTGTATGTAGACTAGAATTATACTGCATGAACTGTACTGTAGAATGCATCTTTTATCACATAACGTCCCTTGCTAGCAGTGTCGAACACCCATTTAATATTATATTGTATGACACACGTGTAATACAACCTGGAACGATTTTGATTGGTTGAGTTAAACCTGTGTTCGTAAGTACATCTATACATACTGCACGCAAGTTTATTAACTGAAACTATTTTATTTATTACAAATTCACCCAGATCTGAATCATAAACTTATTATTTGTGACAGCTTATAAAAATAATGCACGTTATACAAAACATTGTTGTTGGTTTGTTAAAAAGTTGGCGTAAACTGCTATTTTGTATAGAGGTAAAACACGAACTCTTTTATAGGCAACGTTATGTGTGAGACGCGACGTTACGACGTCACATATTTTATGACGTTTTGGCGCTAAAGTGTGTCTGACGTCGTGGCGGTTCTATGGCCATCTGAATTAATTTTTACTAATTTGATTGCAATGTTATGTGATAAAAAGGATATTAAACTCGTTCCCATTCCATATAAGATTTATGAAAGTCGTTATGAATTATTTTTAATTTTAACTCGCCAAAAGGCCCGTTGAAATTAAAATAATTCATAACTCGTTTCATAAATCTTATATGAAATGGGAACTCGTTTAAGATCCTCTACATATTCACTGTATCATCGTCACGTGACTATCGTCGCACCGACCTGTATGCTTTGGCACATCACTAATTTCGTTAGTGTAGGCGGTAAAGAGGTGGAGACTATTAAACTTGACTATATACATGTTTAATACTCTAACAATTTATAGTAGATAACTAAAGGCAAACATATTTGTGTTTAAACAAGAAAATATGAAGGCACCTATTCGTACTCGATGATCAATCGAAAGAGTCTGGTTGTAAACAAATCCCATAAGATTCTTTGAGCGAAAGTAAACAGATGAGTGCGGAAGCGTCGCCTGGTGGGATACAATGTCTTATATTGAATGACTCTATGTATGTCAGTTGGTAAGTATAGCACTATGAGAGAGAACAAATCTCCGGTCTTTATAGAAGAAGATTTTTTATTATGCAATAACCCTAACAAGAGTCATGAGCATAGCATCAATAATTACATTGATGATACAATTGTGGCATGGTAAGATGACATACAATAGTACATATCATGATATATATAAATAACAGTCTATTCAGGTACATAGTTATAATAACAAATGGCATTATATCTTACTGAAAGTTAAATTTGTGCTAATGTTTGAGTTAAGCTGTCATTTAAAAAACAACAAAAAACCTTGCACGCACTTGTGCCAGAAGAGACGGCGTGACAGGCATATATGTTCAACATATATCATATAACAAATATTGATTAATAATCTCTACCTAACCTATTCACAATTTACATTCTTAGCATCGTGTATCGTTTTTCAAATGCTTTGTATACATAGATTGCTAGATTTCTTATCTCAGTAGTGTTTTCACTTTTTATTAATTTCAAAAATGTAAAACAATTTGGATGTTCCCAATAATATTTTGTAATATATTTAGTACGTAACTCCTGATAAGCTTGACATTCGATGACAAAATGGTACTCGTCTTCTAAGACTTGACAAAATGTTCATTTTCGTTCATCAAATGGTACACAGATGGGTTTTCGCCATCTTCCAGATTCTACTGCTAGCCTATGCGAAGAAATTCTTAAACGAGACAGGGCCATTCTGTATTTGCGTACGTCTACTACATCTAAGTATTTATTAAAACCCAAATCAACTATATTTCTATAAAATAAAGCTTTGCTTGAGTCATGTAAACCACCGTTAAAATTTTGCAGCCATACATCTTTAATTTTTAGTTTCATCTGCTTAAAAAATAACTGTATATCGCCCACCCCTTGAGCAAGTCAGACCTCGTAGAACCCTAATTTAGACAATAGTAACTTTACTCGAGAAACCCAATTTGTTTTTCTTGGATTAGTCTCTGCACTGAGATTAGGGTTTCTATACGCGTGATTAATATATTTTGTTTCTGAGCTGGTAACAATTTTCAGCCAATACTTTATAATATTATATGACCGATAAGTATCTAGGCTATATCTACCTACGTCTCCGTACACAAAACTATTTTGAGCCGATATCTTAACCCCTAATAATCGTTTACAAAAGCTTAAATAAGTCCTTTCTATTTGCAAACCTTTATTAAATCCCCAAACTTCTGATGAATAATTAAGAATGGGCAAAATCAATTTATCAAAAAGATCAAGAGTATGTTTAAGAGGCAAATCGGTTAATTTATACAAATATGTATTCATTTTAAAAATAGCATTTAAGGCTTGACCAGCTAACATTTTTTCAGTTTAGTTATATGAAGCACGCGAGGTGAAAAGCACCCCTAAATACTTAAATTTATTTACTATTTCCAGTTCACCATCTTTGTAATGAAAATGCAATATTTGAGTCAGTCTTCCTCCCCTTTTGAAAATCATTACCTTAGTTTTTATCTAAATTCACTGTCAATTTCCATCTATCACAATAATCTGATAAAACATTTAAGGAATCCTGAAGACCCTCTGCATTTTTTGAGAACAAAATAATATCATCTGCGTATAAAAGCAAGCATATCTTAATGGTACCTATATCGATACCTTCAACACCCTTTGATCTAAAAATGTCTTCAATATCATTCAGATAAAGACTAAATAAAAAAGGTGACAAGCTTTCACCTTGTCCGACTCCTAAACTACATGCAAAACTATCACTTAATGTGTTTAAGTTCTTTATTCTAGATTTGACATTGCTTTGAGTACCTTTAAGATATTTCCCCTTACTCCATATTTTATTAATTTATACCAAAAAATGTCTCGGACAACAAAGTCAAATGCTTTTTTGAAATCGACAAATGCACAAAATAGCTGTTCCCTATTATTTAAACAATGACTTATCAAACCGTTTAGTACAAATATATTGTCTACTGTGCTCATTCCTTTGCGAAAACCGGCTTGCGCCTCTATATAAACAAAATACGACTCGGCCCAATTATCTAACCTATTATTTGAAATGCGCCTGACCAATTTGCCTAATGTGCTTAATAAAGTTATTCCTCTATAGTTAGATGGGTCGTCACTATCGCCACATTTCGGGATGGGAACTATGAATCCTTCACTCCATTTTTCTGGAAAGTATCCATAGTGTAAACAACAATTAAATAATTTATGAAAGTACATTGTAAGGTTATCAGCTCCGTGTATAAAAAATTCGTTAAAAAATAGGTCTGGCCCACTACTTGTATTTGATCGCAATTGTTTGATTGCTTTATTAATTTCTATCAAGGTTATCTCGCTATCGAACTCCTCAAACATAAGCTGCAATTCTTCGTCTAGGTATTGTTCATTAAAAGTAAGAATATCATCGTCGGCCTGGTATAAACTATCCTCAGGATTATTTATTGCTTTAAAATACGCCGCAAAATTATCAACATTTATTTTAGTCGACGATTAACTGAATCTTTAAGCATTTTCCAATATAGTCTTGCATTTGATAGTCTCGCATTTATAAATTTATTCGTATTCTGCTTTCTTTGTTTGTATTTTTTTTTACTTCTGATAGTTTTCTTATACTCTGATCTAGATGTACACGAATTTACTCTGTTAGTCTCAGATCTATCGTATCGGTAATTATTCAGATCTAAATAAAACGGTGAACATACATCGTTCATACTATTTGAAAACTGTAAAATATTTTCATCGATATTCGATGAATTAGTCAAAACATCCAATTGTGAGATTAGCGACTGCATTGATAATTTAAACTGATCGCTATTTAACTTGCTTCTGTATTCGTCTACATTATCCTTATTCCATTTGTAAGAAAAATCTATCCTTGATTTGCAATCTGTACTTTTACTATTTATGTTATCTGAAATGTTCACACTACTCATACTAAAGCTCACTGCGCAATAATCCGACAAAATATTGGGATCGTGAACATAAAATTATGTAAACATATTCAATATCGGCTGACTTGCAATTACGTAATCAATTAAGCTTTTACCTAAAGGGCCTACGTACGTGTACCTACCGACGCCTGCGTCGCTTCCCACGCGTCCGTTCAAAATTCGTAAACCACTGTCTTTACAAAAATCTATAAGGAGTCGACCATTACTATTTATAAAGTAATCTTGGGTTTCCCTAGGTAAGTATATATCATTCATATAATCGTCGGGGAGTACATTTACATTTAGGTCAATCTCATCATTTTCAACAAAATCGTGCAAATTTCCAACTCGGCTATTCATGTCCACCAATACTGTAAAAGAACAAGCACCGTTTGTATCATTTGTAATTTTAACTAGATCTGTTAAAATACGACTGTATAATGAATGTTCAGCTATATATTCGCGACTGCTGCTTTGAGGAAATACATAACATAGACACAGGTAAAGGTCTGTAATAGAATTAAATAATTCTTTAGAACATTTTAACCATATGATATCATCACTATCTGTCTTAAACAGGTTTATGAAAGGCACATATTTATCTTTTATATAACAACAAATACCACCAGAGTCTCTCTTTGTATTTGGTCTTTTATCAGTTCTATGAAGCGAATAAAGTTTGAATCCTTTATAAGACATATTAACACATTCGTTCGACCACGTCACTGTCAATAATATAAAATCATTTTCACAAAATAAATCGTTCATTTCATTTGATTCAAGCTTATTTACATTTTTAGTGATCAAACCCTGTACATTTAATAATACAAAGTTCAATGACCGTCTCTCCCCACTGTCCTATTGATGGTCATTACTTGCATGAGACATATTTGCTTGAGAAGTATCGTCGGCTCGCTGTGTGCTTTTTGAGGAATTTTGATTGGTCGTCGGTGTTGGCAACGGAGGGAAGTCCTGATCGTTTGACACAGAAGCACGTGTCAGCGTTAAATGGAGCGTACGTGAGTTAGATTGCCAGCAGTATATTTCCGGATGTGTTTTGGACGGACATTCGACTGGAGTCCGAGTTATGCGATATAAAGTCACGATTTGTCGGTTGGTCAATCTCCAAGTCACGATATGTCGGTTGGTCAATCTCCGTTGCAACAGAATAAACACTATCTACTCCGGGCTGCGATTGTTTAAAGATCTCAAGCCTGTCAGAGTTTAACACAACATGCCAATCCGAAAATTCGTCGGCTACCACGGAGCCATTAACAACAAGCTTGGCTGGATAGTGCACGTTACATTTATCACGTTGATTGACATTTTGCTTTTTATAGTCCCTGAGTTGTTTTCGTGCTGGAGATATCTCCTTGGGATAATCTCGATATATCCCAAATCTCGAACCTGATAGAGGATACGCATAGTTCATGATGCGTTCCGTGTCCCTGAAATCGCGGAAAGCTACGATAATTGGGCGTCTTGGAGTTTGTGTGAGCCTTCTGACTTTGACGATATATCCAAATCTATGGACTCGCTGAACGCACATCTCTTCAAGATTAAGGTCTAAATGGTCTTCAAGAAATTGACGGAGAATATCGTAAACATTTTCGCGTGGAACGTCGGCTAAGCCATAAAATATAAGGTTGTTACGCCTTGATCGGGCCTCGAGATCAATACTATGATAGGCTATTTTCAAATACAGTGAATTTGGTCAATCCTGCGCTCAATTGTGTCAACACGGTTGATGGTTTGATTCAAATTTGAGACCATCTGTATGAGGGATTCATCATTCATTTCCAGTTTTTCTAATTTTGCAAAGATGGTTGAAAGTTTATCATCAACTGACATCGATGAAAATAACGACGTTGAGCTTACTGTACTATTCATATTGGAAAGTTCAAGGGCCCGCTTTGTTCTTTCTGTAACGTGTATAGGAGTTTGGTCACACCCCACCCACTAATGGTTGATACCTGTTCTTCGTCGTAAAAGTTACACCAACATTGTCGGGAGTGCTGGTTAGCATACCATTTTGAGCCGCCATCATCAATCACACATCATCAATCACACATTATCATCGATTTCGAGACACTTTCAACGCCCATATACCGTCAAAAAATCCTTTTTATGTCCTCGAATTTCACAGTTCAATTTTTTTCACCCGCCATCTTACCATACCACGTGACTGATATATACAGGATGAAGAAGATAACGAGGATAACTAGGATAACTAACCAGGGAAGGAGATGAGATGATGAGAAATAATTTAATACTGTGACTGGTTAATTACTGGATTAAATTCCGAAGTAATTGGATTTAATTCCGACAAGTATTAAATGATTAGATTGAATTCCTTAGTAAATGGATTAAATTCCGAAAAACTGGATTAAATTCCGTGTAATTGGATTAAATTCCGTGGAGGTGCAAACAATTTGACGTTAGTGGAGATCAGACTAGTTTAGTTACAAGATGGTAAAGATGGATGAAATCTTTCAATTATTATCTGGCTGGATCCGGTATTACCGACAAGACACAAAAAAGAACTCTGCTCTTACATCTTCTTGGCCCTGAAGTTCAACAAATCTTCGAAACTTTCGAAAACACCGGAGAAGACAAGGATTATGATGTGGCAGTATCCAAATTAGATAAATATTTTAAGCCAAAAAAGAACATTTCATTTGAAAGGATCAGTTCAGATCAGCCGAGCAGAAACAAGAGGAGACCATTCAAGAATTTTCTACAAGACTGAAGAAATTGTCACTTAATTGCGAATTTGGAAATAAAGACGAAATGATCGGAGACCAAATAGAAGAAAAATGCCATTCAAACGATTGAAGACGCACATTTCTACGAGATAAAGACCTATCGTTATCAAAGATCCTCGAAATTTCATCGGCATATGAAACAGCGACTGCGTTTGCCCAGAAATGGGAAAAGAAGAAGGAATAAACAAAATCCGCTATACGAGATACAATAGAAAATCACCTGGCAAAGTACATTCTCGTCACAAAAGCAAAATTACTACAGGATAGAATGCCACAACTGTGGATACAAAGGTCACATGGCTAAAAACCCTATCTGCCCGGCTAAGGGGAAACTATGTACGAACTGTGGGGAAAAAAGGACACTTTGCGAAGAAATGCAAAACAGGGGGAAATGCAGGGAAAAACAATGTGGAGAGGCCTCAGCCTAAAATAAGAAAGGTGGACATTTCTAGCTATGAGAACAGTGACTTTACATTTACTCTTGATGAAAAGCTTGCTAATGGTAAAATCACAGTGATAGTAGGAAACATTCCACTAAGTATGATTACTCAGGAGCAAGCTGTAACGTAACTGATCGAAGTACGCGGGAGTACATGCAAACAAATGCCCTCCGATAAGAAAATATAGGCATAAGAAGCTACTAAACCACTTAAAGTCGCAGGCATCTTCGTGGTAAACATCAACCACCAAGGAACCACTCTCAAAAATGTAAAATTTACCGTCTTTGAAGCTTTGCACGGTCAGTTGTTAGAAATCGCACATGAAGGCCATCCAGGTATTGCCAGTATGAAACAAAATTGACGAAAATGTTAACTATTCAACCTCATGTTAACATAGCAGTTTGAGAGGAATTTCATTGACACGAACATTTTAGGACGTTGATTTATTGAAACAATAATCTTTATTTTGTTTCTAATCCTTGTATAAGTTAAAATCTAGAATGCGTATTGTATTGAATGTCTGTATGTATGTTTGTTAGTTAGTCTTTGGTTGCTTCTTGATGGACAACTCACACGGATACATAGAAGAAAAATATGCGACACCACAAACATACAAGGGTTGGCAACATGGGTACCTTCTTGGTACGGCCAGTGGCAAAATGGCCGCTGGGGGCTTAAACCGGGTTGTAGGGTGCAAACGTAAATAAAGACGACTTAAATAATAATAAAATTATAATATCATGTTTTCGTTAAAAGCCTTGTTTGTTTCCGCTAAATAATTCGGATCATGTTTTATATGCTCCGTTTGCAAAGTACCGAACGTTTAAAAAGTCAGTTGAAGACAGGATAATAGCGACGTTGTGTACACATAAAATCGATTTAAGCTAACCAGTCGGCCAGATTGTCTACTGGCCGTTCTAAGTCGTTGACCCTGTATTCACCACTCGTTTTGTTGACATAAACAATTCCGCCCTATTAGTGTCGATTCGTATTTTCCAGAGGACTAATTGTTTTCCCCCAAAAACACCGTAGAAATCGCTACTTGCGTAGTGTCTAGTCTTGATCATCTTCGACGCTGAATTGTAAATACAAACGTCCTGACCGTTTGTGCAGAAACACATTTGAAACCGGAAGCACATGACCGTAATTATTATTTTTTTCTTAAAATATTTCTGACCATCCGCATTGTCGATATAATGATGAAGTTTCACTCTTTGTTTATTTATAAATATATTGTCTTTCTGCCTTTCTGTATATCTAGGATAACAGGTGTTTCTGTCGTGAAAATATGCAAGCGTCGCAGATGATCTAGACTAGCGTAGTGTCTAGACCGGCACTAATTAACTGAAGTGAGGCACCTTTGACGACCAACGCTAAATGAAAAAAGGTTAGTCGAAATTATCATTAAGATATTTAAAAGACTTACCCTGAACTCTGTACAATGTGAAACTAAATCCAAACGCTGACAATAATAGCGTTATCAGCAACAGTCCTTTAAACACGGTCCCTTTTGAGCACGTTCTGCGCATAGTGATCTTAACTTGAACTGCTGAATTATGTTATATAGATGCTGCTGTTGCTGCTGCTGCTCGTAGACTGATGATCAAATAATGAGTGTAAAAGATCGATGAAACAAAATATTATAAATAAATAAAATTAACATGTCTAAAACCAGTTCAGAATGGATATTCCAATATTGAAACCGGGTGTTCCTTAGCAGTTTTGACCTTTTAAAATCTCGTTGGTACCATATATGCGCCCAATGGGAATATAGACATTAAGGAATTGCTCTGTGCACAGTAAGAATTCTTTAATTCATTATTTGAATTCTGTAAATTTGAAATATTTTATGCGCAAAGTAGGAATCTGGACAATGACATTTCTTTTTAAAATTATACACTTAGGCAAAGGAAAGATCTTTTTATTCAGAACTTGCTACAAAACTGTAACTATGAGCTTTCTTTTTTTTTAAATAAACATTAATATTGTAGATGAGGAATATTTTAACACAAAATAAAAAGAATTTATATCTAATATATATAATTATAAGCTTTTAACCTGTAAACGTATACACTAAGGTATAAAAGTCGAACAGGCATTGTATCATTCACACAACACAGTTAAGCAAAAATTAAAACAAATAACACTTATTATGTTAATAAGAAACAAGGGCAGTAACATCACAAATACGCAAGGGTTGACAATAGGGCTACCACTTTGGAACGGTCAGTGGCTAAAAGGCCGCTGTCTGTTTTAAAAACCATGTTCTATGGTGCATCAAAGCTCAATCTAACGATATTGTCATCCCAATAAAACGGGACAGTGTAAATAGGGAAATCCACGCCAAACGATATTCTCTAACAAACAAGGCAGCATTACTAAGCAATATAAGTAGATATAAAAATCGAACAGGAAAAGCAGCATTCAAGGACGACAGTCAAGCACAAACATACACAGAAACAAAGAACAACTTTAAAGATGAATAAAGGCAAAATAAGACATCACAAAACACAAAAGGGTTGACAATAGGGCTACCGCCTTGAAACGATCGATGCCGAAAAAAGGGGGCCGCTGGGGGTTTAAGCCTGATTCTAGGGTGTACCAAACCTCACTCTTTCCCTATGGTCATCCTAATAAACGGGACAGTGTAAATAAAGATATCCCCGCCAGGTTATATTCTCTAACAAACAAGGCAGCATTAATCTGTTAATAGGTATAACACAGAGGATCATGTATACATGAATATACAAAAGCCTACAAATGAAATATTCCATGAATTGGCAGAAGTAGTAGCAACAAGATAACACGCATTAAAGGTACGACAAGACAAAATTTAAGGCAACATCAAATGATACCGTCCTTTAATGGTTTATGTGGATGGAACGAGTATGAAGAAATGGCCTTTAGAATAAAATTCAAAGTAACTCGGTATGCGCCATGTGGTAACACATGGTGAGATTTGTATGGACTAAAGACAAAGCAACAACACTGGGAATCGTTTTTGCAAATGAAAAGGGAAAATGTGAAGAATATAACATTTATCCAAAAATGATCAATTTATATCATGCTTCGATCAATGGGAAAAACACAATGTATCTATTCTAGGAAAGATAACGGTAATAAAATATTTTGCTGTACCTAAACTGATATACTCTCTAACCGTTTTGGAGACTCCATCAACAGAATCCTTGAATCGAATAAAAAATAAAATGTATGAATATTTGTGGGAGGGTAAACCAGACAAATCAATAGGAAAACTATTAGACAAGACTATAAAAATGGTGGTCTAAAAATGATAGATTTGGAATCATTTATTAATTCCACTAAAGCGGAAATATTTTATTTTGAAGCAATGTGGACATTAAAGATGTAAACAAAATATTAACACAATCCGCTTTTCTGTCAGAAATAATAAAATCCTGGTCTTTAGTAAACTTCAAAAAGAAAGCTAACAACATTTCAAAACAGATAATATGGAATAACTCGGACATAAAATATCAAGGACATACTATATACTTCAAAACATGGGATAATTTGGGTATTACATATATTGAACAACTGTATAACCATAGAATTAGAGAATTTTATAGATTTGCACATTTAAAAACAATATATAACACACATAATTCTGAATTCCTGAACTACTATACAATTGTTCAAAGCATACCAAACAAATGGAAACTAAAAACAGAAGATAGAACAACACTATAGGGAAATAAGCTTACTGAAACAAATAGGAACATTTATTCAAAAATAGATCAATTTATAACCTGCTTAGATCAATGGAAAAAACACAATTTATCTATTCTAGGAAAGATAACGGTAATAAAATATTTTGCTCTACCAAAACTGATATACCCTCTAACCGTTTTGGAGACTCCATCAACAGAATCCTTGAATCGAATAAAAAATAAAATGTATGAATATTTGTGGGAGGGTAAACCAGACAAAATCAATAGGAAAACAAGTATGCAAGACTATAAAAATGGTGGTCTAAAAATGATAGATTTGGAATCATTTATTAATTCCACTTAAGCAGGATGGGTCAAAAGACTTACTAATCCGGATAATCACGGTGATTGGGAGGATATTTACATGAAAGAACTTAATCAGTAAAACTGTATGGTGGGGGTATTTTATTTGAAAGCAATGTGGACATTAAAGATGCAAACAAAATAATCACACGATCCGCTTTTCTGTCAGATATAATAAAATCCTGGTCTTTAGTAAACTTCAAAAAGAAAGCTAACAACATTTCAAAACAGATATATGGAATAACTCGGACATAAAACATCAAGGACATACTATATACTTCAAAACATGGGATAATTTGGGTATTAAATATATTGCACAACTGTATAACCATAGAATTAGAGAATGTTATACATTTGCACATTTAAAAAAATATATAACACACATAATTCTGAATTCCTGAACTACTATACAATTGTTCAAAGCATACCAAACAAATGAAAACAGGAACTAAAAACAGAAGATAGAACGACACACTATAGGGAAATAAGCTTACTGAAACAAATAGGAAAACAAAACAGTGCCAACAAATTATTATATAACATTCAAGTCGAACGCATACAAACAGAATTTCAAATTAAACCTCACCAAAAATGGGAAGAAACTAT
This sequence comes from Cyrtodaria siliqua, assembly GCA_037043455.1. Classification (NCBI taxonomy): domain Eukaryota; kingdom Metazoa; phylum Mollusca; class Bivalvia; order Adapedonta; family Hiatellidae; genus Cyrtodaria; species Cyrtodaria siliqua. Next base: position 19,338 of record JAWPHD010002832.1, on the reverse strand, counting down.
AACAAACAAACTGTAAACTCATTTCAAAAGCACAATAGATACAAAACTTAGATCTTTTCAATATAAATATATAATGAGAATTATACCCACAAATACATTTCTATATAAGTGCAAAATTAGTAACACAAGTCTCTGTGATTTTTGCAATATGCACGTTGAAACAACTGAACATTTGTTTCGGGAATGTCCATTTGGACAGAAATACATAACTTTTTAAACAGCAAAATATTCCTTTTGCATTGACTTTCCAAATGATTTCATTTGGTATTATTCAAGATAAATCGTATTCAGATATTTTAAACTGTGTTTTAATAATTGTAATGTATTTTATTTTCAAGAATAAGTATGCGAAAACGATTCCTAGTTTTACGTCTTTCATCTCATACATACAAGAAATTGAACATAAAGAGCGTACTATGGCCATTTCGAAAGACAAATTGAAATATCATTAAAAAAAGTGGGAAGTTTTACGTTTAAACACAGAAAATTTAGCAGTATTCGGTAACAAATTCTCGCTCAGCCTCTCTCTCTCTCGCTTTTTTTCCCTTTTTCTTTTTCTTTTCTCAATTTCTACTACTTCTAGTCTCTGCCGCTGAATGTAACTTATTTCTTGGAATACATACATGTAAAACGACACTTTAATATAACTGTTCTGTGCTATTCAATGACTACATTCATGAATATGTAACTTTTGTACTGTCATACACCTTATATTGTTTTTGCATATATGTATTAAAAGAAATAAATATTCAAAAAAGAACAAAGAGAAAACATTGTGAGATTTGTGATAAAAGTATGTTACATCCCTTCATTTACATAGCTACTAAAGACACTGATATGTTTCGTATGTCTTACTGATAACGTTCTAATCAATAACCATGTTAAAGACACATTTCGAACCTATTGTATTTGGAGGGGAGAGAATTTCTATAGGTAACTGTAAATCACTGTTAGCCAAACAATTTCATGAGGAAAGTGTGATATTCAATTTTTCTTCAGATTATGAGGCCCACCCAACAAAGCATTTGTGACTAGTACACATAATAACACATTAAAGAATGTTGTATATTTATTGTGTTGTGCTCTGATTTTTGGTCTAAAAACAATTAAGAAATACCGGATAAGTTTTGTATTCAAAAGCTAAATTATGAACATATATTTCTTCATTAAAGTAAAAAATTACAAAGTGCTGTTAAGCTATTGTTACTCTCAATATAGCTATGCTATACAAATAAAAAACTAAGAGCGGGCCTCAATTTAGATACCTGAGTTAATCAGCCATGAAGCGTTCTAGCTGTAAATATTCAAGCTTCCGTGCATTTTCAATGAGCAAGTAGCGTTGGGAAATGTGTCTTTAAAACGTGAAACATGTATATACGTATATACGTGATTGTGCTTTGTCTCGACACAATTATTGTGGCTGCTTGTGGAATATATTAAAAAGTCTCACGCTAATCTTGAAGTTGTTAGCAAGCATCAAAATATGTGTGTGTGTGTGCGTGGGTGCGTGGGTGCGTGGGTGAGTATGTGTGTTGTTTTAAATCCACTCTATTTATTAATTCATTATCATATTGACTTGAATCTGCTCGCATATATCCAGGGGCGTACCTGGTGTGTTGTTTTGGCATGCGCAAAGGGGAGGGTGTGGAAGGAGGTATCTCCCTTCTACTGGTGGGTGTCCGGCCTCCTCCGTGAACATTTTTGAAAAATTGAACCCTAAATTAGTAGTTTTAGCGACTATTCTAATTCTATAGATTTTGCGATTATTCTATTTACTAAATTATATACCCCTCACCCTTCACTTTTTATATCATTTTTAGTTTAATTTTTCCGACACCCAACTCTGAATTATACGCATGAATTATAAACAAGAGACGGTGAATAGTAGTATAGAAACTGGGGGTATTGGGAATGTTTTTCCCTCGGGGTTCCCCCCACCAACACTCCCCCACCCAATGACGAGATGGCAGATGTGCGTGTTACAGAATGAATATTATTATCATCAAGAAATTGTTTAAATGTCCTGTTATAAAATTCTACACTCTGGTCAACCCAAAGAAATTTACATTGTCTTCATGCGCTCGTAATTTTTGAAACGGTTGGTAAATTCTATATACCAGTTTTCGTTGGAACTGGAATAAACCAAGCAAATTTTCTAAATACATCAAATAACAGTAAGCAAGTATTTTATACCTTTATTATAGTTTGAAAACGATTGCATATTAACTAAATCAGCCGACTATATTTTATCAATTTCATTAACAATCACACGGCATTGAGTGAACTTTCTTCTTATGGATTTATGAAGTTCATCAGTTAACTTATCAGTCCATCTCAACGCCTTTTCTTGTTTTTTGATGATCCAACACCAAGTTTATATTTAGTACTAATTACAGGCTTGAATATCAAATTCTTTCTCTACAAGTGATTCGGATTAACCCGTTTTTAAACCTGCCAGCGTGTTTTTATCACACATTGATTTATTACTAGACTTTCATCATAACAGTAATCATGCCCTTCGCAAATAGCATCTAATTCATTCGCTAGTTCTCCGTTATCAAGTGGGTTGCCCGGACCGCAATATATATCAACCAGGAAGTGTTAATCCCTTTTTAGGTAACAAAAGGACTACAGCTTTATGAATATCAATGTTTCCACCTTGTGTACTTTTAACAAACTGTGTTTTAATAATCCCGCAAGAATCGCATGTTGCTTTTAACATTCTTCTACCATTTTTTGCCAGAATATACTGAGGATTGACATTTTCCGTAATCATGTTTTCTTTAACGCAGTAACACATATATAACGTATGTTTAGATAAAATATGATTTTATGATGTTTTCATTTTCTGTTGGTTTGCAAGGTTTCAGTGTTTTCTTATACTATCGTAAACACTGTTTCCTTCTTGCAACTTTTTAATGAAGAACAGACATAAATATCACAAAGGACACTTGCTTTATCTTGATACTGAATAGTGTTGTATTTTATGTTAGGTATGTAAGTTAAAACTTCTTTCGGTGAAATTAGGCCAAACAGATCAAAATAAGATGTATTACAGAAGCAAGTCCAGTGTGTACCAGGTCCAGTATAATCATCAAGATTAATAATGACGCATTCTCGTTTATTTTGTTTTGTTGGTAATTTGTTCTTGCTAAACACTCCCCTGAATCTTTGTATAACTAACTGCTTAACCCATTGTAGTATGTCCAAGTTAGAAATAGGCTCGTTTTTGAAAACAAAAAATGTCTTCACAAATGGAATATGTCCACGGTCAACTCTTAATCCTTTCTCCTCCTCCTACTTGTAAATCTTTTCCATCAAGCCACTAATAAGAGATCCATTTCAAGGAATTCCTAATGATGCAAGTATTCCAAGAAATCCTCCGTCTGGGATGTAGTTTTGTTTACACTGTCTTGTCTATTTGGGAGCTGAAGACAGGATAATAGCGAGGATTGTGCGCATATAAAATCGATTCAAGCTAACAAGTAGGCATTATTTCCTACTGACCGTTCCAAGTCGGTATCCCTGTCTTCACCACCCTTTCTGTTGTTTTTTGTCCATGGTTCCATGTAGTTTTGTTTACACTGTCTTGTCTATTTGGGCGCTGAAGACAGGATAATGGCGAGGATTGTGCGCATTTAAAATCGATTCAAGCTAACCAGTAGGCCTTATTGCCTACTGACCGTTCCAAGTCGGTAACCCTGTCTTCACCACCATTTCTGTTGTTTTTTGTCTCTTTCATTGTAGTTTCAAGTCCTTGTTTGCAGTACAGTGCGGACCTACGATGCCATTGCGTTCGGACGCTGTGGTTTCTATAGGACTCTATATATCATTTTGTTGTTGTTGCCTTGTTAATTTAATAGGGTAGCAACCTTTTGACTTTTTAATCGTTCAAGTAGTGCTTGTTTTTTATCACTAGGGATAGTTACTGTACCACTCCGAATAGATTACCGATTCTTTAGCGCAGTAACTCATATATAACGTATGTTTAGATAAAATATGATTTTATGATGTTTAAATTTTCTGTTGGTTTGCAAGGTTTCAGTGTTTTCTTATATTATCGTAAACACTATTTCCTTCTTGTAACTTTTTAATGAAGAACAGCCAAAAATATCACAAAGGACACTTGCTTTATCTTGATACTGGATAGTGTTGTATTTTATTTGAGGTATGTAAGTTAAACTTCTTTCGGTGAAATTAGGCCAAACAGATCAAAATAAGATGTATTACAGTAGCAAGTCCAGTGTGTACCAGGTCCAGTATAATCATCAAGATTACTAATGACGCATTCTCGATAATTTTGTTTTGTTGGTAATTTGTTCTTGCTAAACACTGCCCTGAAGCTTTCTATAACTAACTGCTTAACCCATTGTAGTATGTCCAAGTTAGAAATAGGCTCGTTTTTTAAAAAAAATACTGTCTTTACAAATGGGATACTTCCACGGTCAACTCTTAATCCTTTCTCCTTCTACCTACTTGAAATCATTTCCGATCAAGCCACTAATAAGAGTTCCAATTCAAGGAATTGCTAATGATGCAAGTATTCCAAGAAATCCTCCGTCTTGTTGTTGTTGCCTTGTTAATTTAATAGGGTAGCAACCTTTGACTTTGTAATCGTTCAAGTAGTGCTTGTTTTTTATCACTATACTATCCAGTACTTGCCAGACCACTAAGTGCTCCTGCTGCTCGTGGTGCTAATACTTTTAGAGTGAGTCTAGCAATTGTTGGTAATATTGCTTTAGTCAACAAACCAACTAATGCTCCCAAAAAGCCTCAATTTTTTGACTGAGATGTCATTCGAGATTTTGCTATAGGTATGTCTAAGCCATGTCCGTTCGATTTATCTTTAATGATATTCTTAATCTGAGTAGCTGTCAACAACAAAGGAAAATCCCTATTTCGTTGATTATTCTTTAGCCTGAGCGGTAATTCACTTTTAATTTCAAAGGCTTCTGTTAAATTTACTGAATAATTTTGGTAAGTCATATAATATATATTATAAGTTAGATTAAACTTTAAATAATTCATTTCCAACAGAATCAATAACAACATCTTTCTCATACAAGATCAATTAATAAACCTTATAAGGAGTCCCTGGGGGTATATTTAGTTTGTATTTTTACAATTTCTTACCCACACTGTAGAAAGAAATATAGAGTCCAATCCTATTTTCTATAACTTTAATTCTACTTAATCTCTACTAGCTACGAAACTATTAGTATGACGAATTGATATTTACAATATTTTAGTAATAATGATATTGTCTCTGTCACATCATTACTGATCTCTTGTATCCAGAAAAAAAGCCAGGAAAAAGCCCGAACAAAGAAAACGCCTGGAACAAAGAAAACGATCCCTTTTTATAAGGTTCACTCCAAATAATCGAAATGATCGTAAATATTAGCATGCTGACTCATCAATCTAATAAGGAACGCTAACACATAATTCATATAGCATTAGCATTATCCTGGTTCATAGAGCACATCACAAATAAGGGATGCTAACCCATACATTATGATTATTATCATTAGCCTGAGTTAGTCCTATAGAAGGATTCCTATGTATCTTTCCGCTCTCTCTGGGGCGGCTCTAAATATCCTATACTGTCTTGATGAGCCGTTAACAACATTCAATTCTCCCAGGCATAACGATCCCCATTAAAACCTAAAATCCCTCTCTTTAAACAAGAATCAGTAAAAACATTCACGCGCTATATGAAAGAATGTTATTTGTTATTTGTGGGGGGAGGAGGGGTTACGTTTCAAAATGTCTCGTAAGGGTATCATGCCTAGTTAGGGAATTCCTCACGGGTGTATGTCTCACACCCAGTGTTTTACCAGTGCCCCTGTTGTGTGAATTTATTTGGTTTGCATGATGCACACTTAGGTTTATATGCAAGTTTTATTTATAAAGCCAAATAACAGACAATGCAAGTATATTTCTGTCTGTCTATACGCACTGTATATAGGTTAACGATTTTACCAGGATAACAATATCCTGCCGCAAAAACGTTTTCAGCCCGAGGGCCTTCATCAGTTGCTATAAAATCTCAACATATTCCTTCTATAGCGTTTTTAGTTCAATATATCATTGATAAAGATTTCAAAATAATTTCCATATGGAATGGATTTTTCGTATATTTGTGCCAAGGTGGTAATTACATTTTACTGACTGTATACTCTAATAATGTCACTTTCGTATGCAGATTATTAGCAAGAGAAATATTTAATGTGTCGTATATACGGAACTAAACCCCGTTTCTATACGTCGGTTTCTGGGTTGGTACCAGATTATATTTTACTTATTTTATAGACGGCTGTACGTTGGGTTGGTACCAAGATATATTTAAATCAGCCCTTAATCATATTAAAGATTGTTTAATGTTTGGCTTGACGCTGGGTTGGTACCAGATTATAATTAGTCAGCCGTGTAATCACATTAAATTTAATTTTCTCTTCTTTCTAGTTACTGTTTGTTTTCCTGAAAGTTCCTAAAAGTAGTCTATACTAAATAGGCATACTGATGCTGGGTTGGTACCAGACTTTATTAAGCCAGTCGTTAATGACATTGAAGTTACGTTATATTTGGTTTGACGCTGGGTTGGTACCAGACTATATTAAGCCTTTTAATCACATTAAAGTAAATTGCCTCTTCTGTATTGTTATTATTTATTTTCTTAAGAATAACCTATATTAAATAGACAGACTGACGCTGGGTTGTTACCAGGCTATATTAAGTCAGCCGTTTAACTGTCTATCCCCATTATCAACATAATGTTTGAAATCGAGGCGTTATATATTACTGTCAATCGGGGTTAGTACCCGTTTTTCTGGGGTTAATACCCGTTTATTATAGCTATTCACGGCGTTAGTACCCGATTTTCATTAAACAGAATAGCTTCTAACAGTATCTCTTTGTACTTCAAAAATACGTGCTTAAACTGTTTTTTACCAGACTGTTCCTAATGAATTATTCAGAAAGAATAAGCATTAGGTCAATGAACATTATTGGATAACTATTGTTTTAGTTGTACAGTCAAACCTGGTCATCCGATCACCTGGATTAAGCGCCCACCTGCCATAAGCGACCACTTTTTGAATTCCCCCCAGACGAGTTTTGCTATTAATTGATACTTATTAAGCGACCACCTGTCTAACGCGAACAACGACAGCATATTTTCATACCAAAATACCGATTTTATGATCATTTAGCGACCGCCATTTTTTTTCTTCAGAAAATCAAACTAAAAAAACACAAAAACAATTTGGCTATCGGTAATTCATACAGAAACGAGATCAAGGTTACATTGCACCATTGATTTTCCTTCTTTGTTATATATAGGACGAATGTATATCAAGAGATAAAAAACGCGCATTTTTCTCCGGAGAAAATTTTAAAACACATATCAATCAAACGATCGAGCGTCCGCCAATATAAAAATGCAATAAAAACAGGGGGTCATGTATCATATAAGAACAAGCCAATCTGTTGAATGACGTCACGTTCTATTTTGACACGTCACAGGTAGATTTACCCCTTTTCTACTTTCGCTTTACTGTCTATGTCAATTACAATTAAATATCTCAAACAAACACTAATCAATGTTCACAATACATCATTTGGCTGAATTATAGGTAATAATAACAAAAAGCAATCAAAAGCATGCATTTTGTATCACTAGTAAGGCAGGGAAACGTTTTTTATTAGGCACTTTTTGACTATACACCACGGAAGCACACACGCAATGTTGCAATGTAACCTTAAAGAGAAGCACACAAAGTTCATAATTTTTAAATGTAAAGTTTTTATATTCTCAGCTATATATCACGCTCAAAAATGCATAATTTATGCAAATCGAACAAGCATTGACCGACATTTGAAGATGCATAGAAAAAGTTGAAATTGACCAAATTCAACGACTTTTTTCTTTAGTTTTACACTATTTGAATTGTCATATGAAATAACATTTCTTGGCAATATACTTGACAAATGTGACAAATTATCAAAATAATTCAATAAACATCAATAAAACATGCATTTTAGTAACCAGCAGCACTTTGCATATGTACAATATTCAGATTTGCACACCAAAACGTGTTTTCTTAGTAAAATTCCATCAATTTGTGGGATATTGTCTACTTTTAGTTGTGTATACACGCTCAAACATCCCACAAATTCCACTGAAATCAAAATTGATAATAGCCGTACGCTACAAAGTCAGTGTTTTCATGTATATTAATAATAGTTTACAAGTTAAACCCTTCTAAAACTGTTCACAATATCCTATTTTTGGGGGGTAGGGGAAATATTTAGTGGTGGCAAACCTCCCAAACTTTTTTTTTTGAAGCTAAAGTTTTGAAAACATGTTCCACAAACAGCAGCCTACATTTCCATACCAAAGAATTTAACTTCAATTAAAGAAGTAACCCAGGCACGCCATTTTAAGACCCACAAAAAGCTGAAACTCGAAATTACGGTTGTTAGACACGAAAACTGAATAAATATACTCAAAACCGACATAAAAGCACATGCAGTGTCTGTTTTAGAGCTCTGCTTACTAATTTTCATCTGAAATTCGACTTTAAAGTTCTCCTGACAAATTGATATAAACCAATTTTTTTTATATTTGGTAGAATAATAAAAACACTCAGGAAGTGTTGCCGACCCCAAAAAATAATAAGTAGAGGAGAAAAAGCTGATTTTATAACCATTTTTTTCTTCGTGAAAGTCCGGAACGATTCGCTAGTTTCCGCGCGCACTTTATGTGATGACGTAGATTCTGCCATTGACCTTGCGACCTGGCAGTCACCGCAGCATTCATGCGTAGTTATTTCCCGCGGATACATCGTAAATTTGTTATTCTTGTTTATGACAACTTATTTTGGATTATTATTTGGATTATTATTGGAAAATGGTGCACTGTGTTGCGTTTGGGTGCAACAATACGAGCGCAAAAGGTTCAAAGGGATTCTTTCTGTTTCCTAAAGATGATGTTTATAGGAAGAAATGGATTGACGCTGTTGGTTCAGATCGCGAAGTTTGTGGTAGAATTGTGCCCTTCAGTCCATCATCGACATCACACGTATGCATGAACCATTTTGAGGATGCGTGTTTTGTGCATCCGCCGTCAGTCATGAAATCAGTCGGCGTGGCGTTGAAACTGTCGCTGTTGAAAACGGCGGTGCCAACCAAATTTCCGGAGAAGGAAGAATTCCGACAAAAACAAAAGTCGTGCCAACCCACTGAACAATTCGGACCACCAAAAACGAAACGTAAAACACATGGTGCCTTTGAGAAGAGGAACAGAAAAGATGTAAGTATAAATATAAGAGACGTTTTACCAGTGACCAACCCCAAAAAGTAGGTTTCTTATTTTCTGAAAACCGAAAGTGAAAGTAGAATGAAGTTAGTTATTTTTAGCGCATACTTCGACGGATGTCTGCCACTGCAGTCATATTCATATATAGGCCTATACGAACTTATCAATGGGTTTCTTGCAGAAATTGGAATAGAAAGATGATATCACATGGTGTCATTATTAATTATTTTGAACAGCGTGTTGAGTTTATTCAAGTTTATGCCATTACTGTCTGCTAACGCGGACCGGTGGAAATTGCACTTTTAAAACAACTTTCTGAAAATTATAATGCTCATTCCCATCTTCAATTCACTCGAAAAAATGGCATTGAATAAATCTATGTATGTATGTATGTATATATTAATCTATCATTATGATGTTTTGTTTGGGATAGCATTCATTCAGTACAGTATTGTACTATTATGATAGTGTTGTTTACCTGAATAAATTAGATACGGGTGTAGATCTAGGCCTACTGTATAATTCATCTAATTTCAACGAAAACATTAGATGTGTATAATTATTCAACACAAATCCCATTCTCACTAGCTAGTGTGCCGTTATTTCCAGCGCTAGTCTGCTGTTATTTACAGCCACCTGGTGACTTATAGCTATTATGTAACAAGGTCATAAACCACAGGGTCATAAACCACTGATTGGATTCACCAAGTGTGCCATCAAGCATGGGGTACTGCAGCTTATTGATTGCATAATCAGGGATCATAAAACGCAAATTACAGGATGTGCTTCCCATGCCTTGTTTGTGTACATCTTTCATGTTGATTACATGTTTACTTTACAGTACAGGTCTTGTAATAAAATAATATTTAGATCTAAAAATGTTTTATCTTGTCAGAATATATCATATCTTCTCTAGAGTATTTTAATTTGTAATCATGATGATCAGGCCTTTCAAAATAGTTGATAGTTTCCAGTTCATGCTAAAATCAATAGTAGGGAGATTATTTATTTTTATTTCACTTTTTTTTTTAAATAAAGATTTTTATTATATATTAACTTTCCAGTGAAATAGTGGATTTTATGATTAAAAAAACAAACCCTTATACATCATGCAACTGTTGTTGTTGCGCATTGGCTTCCCCCATTTTTCTGCGTTATAAGTTTCAAGGCTCGTGTGAATATAGGATTTATTTTTTTCTCGAAGTGAGAAAACTCATATATTTCAACTCGTGCTAAAGCACTTGTGAAAATAAAAGCACCCGTGAAAATAAAAGCACCCGTGAAAATAAAAGTTATCTCACTTCTCGATGCAAATAAATTCTATATTCACTCCAACCAACAATTATCCTCTATATATATGACTTACTAGTCTCTTGTCATTTACAGTGCTTATTAAAAACTATAAAAACTAGGGTAGTGTGGAAAAGTCAGGGTCGGTCAGGGAAATAAAAAACAAATATCTATATATTATAAGCCTCGCTGGCCTCAGTGAGGAAAGTATTTCACAAGTACTAATTACTCGGAGTACTTAGCAAAAGTGAGAAAAATGGTGACTGAGTATAAATAAAGTATAGACAATAAAGTTTTGCTGGCGTCGATGCATCCAACTGATAATGTTCGATGAAATGAACGATTTTGATTAAAAGCATACACAGACCAATTAAATGAAATAATTAGATTATTTAACTCCTTGGTTTGATGATATGAAAATCCTTCATGAGATGGTAGGTGTGGCATCCACTCCTTTGTGAAGAACAAGCCTTCCATTTATATAGTTATTTTTTTAAATAACGACGGATAATTTACATAACTAAAATTGCTGTGAATGTGATCCTTGTTTTTAACGTTTTTTCTTTTTTTAATACAACATTGCTTTATATTTGGCATATTTGGCATATTTTCCGATGTACAATACCTTAGATCCAATATGGCTGGCTGGCTGTCACTTTTTTTTTTATTTAATGGATAAACGCATAATTATGTAAATGTTTATTTTTATGAAATTGGCATGTGCATCAGAGGGATGGTTACACCAGTACGCGACTCATAATTTGCTAGCATCAGACACTCTGTCTCAGAACGGTCCAAAGGTCATCATACCTTTTCAGAAAATTTAGTTCCAATTTTTAGTTCTTAGAGTACGGTTGTTTACCAATTAATCAATATTCATAGTTATTTTTTAATAGTGTACATTATGTCGGTAGCGCGGCGTATTTGTAACCGGAGGCCCCGTGTTCAGTCCTCCGTGGTGCCACTGAGTTCTGTCGGTGTGTTCTTGGGCAAGACACTTTCCCTGAGCCTCGTCCGTCGGATGGGGACGTAAACCGGGCAGTCCCGTGTATCGGTTTATCCTCCGAGCACGTAAAAGAACCATAGGAATCTATTCGATAATAAGAGTAGGGCAGGTTCCCGGATTCCTATGTATCCTTCCCCTCTCTCTGGGGCAGCTCTAAATAACCTATACTTCAGTTCAGTTATCATTATGAGTACCGTATACCCTTTTAACACCCGGGCATTGCTAAAATTGTATCACACATGCATAAAAGTGTGTTAATCCTCTTCCGTTATTAATAAAACTTAAATTAAAACATGAAAACACGTTCCATGTACTTACAGGTTGTAAATGTGCTGATTGCGGAGCAGAACTTTCTCAACATGCAGAAGGAAGAGACTGAGAGACGTGTGTTGGAAGAACAGCAGCATCTGCAAGAATTGGAAGTCCAGCACAACCAAGTTAGAAGTTGTACACCTCCAGCATATGATATAAGTGCCGTGTATCATGACCCTTTACGTACTTTAGTGTCAACAGGCTCACAGACGATAGAGGTATATATATGCGAGTGTTGCTTGGGCTCGAGTATTTCGTTTTTACTCAAGCAAATTTGAAAACGCTTAACGATTCAATTTTTACTGATGGCGGGAGGCATACAGTATTGATTCTGCACAGAAAAAAGTGCCTCCACCACAACAAAATTAACCGTCATATATATAGCCTAAAATGTGCTGAAAATGACATAAAACACCATTCAAACAAACAAATTTAGTATAACATGGAAAACATATACCAACTTTTATGAGTTTATGAAGATATAACCAATACCTTCGATGTTACATGAAAAACATTTAGATACACATGTTAAAATACATGTTTAATGCTGTATTGAAATTTTTCGTATTGGCAAGCTACAACATCAGAATAATAAAAAAAAAACACTGCATAGAAGCCAGTTTATTAGGCTAATACTAAATAGAGATTTTCTTAGATTATTTAAAATTGAATTGGGTTTTACGGTGCACGAACACATGAAAGGTTATATGGCGCCTAACAGGAATACACATGCCAGGCTCATCCTCCATTTACATCATGATAAAGACCTTGAATGAGCATGATAAAAAAATACAAAATGAACATGGGTGGGGGTGGGAGTGGTCCTACCCTTCTGCCTCTAGCGGGATTTGCAGTGGTTGTATTCTACCCCTGCAACCACATGGGGATTATTTAAAAACTCCTTTACATTCTTTAAAGGGACAATGACAATCTTGATGTTTAAAACTAAAACTGAGACATTCTGTTTTCAACATGCACTTGTATAAGTATATAAATTTGCAAATATTTATTTATATAGTTCAAAGCAAATCTGTTCCGCATGTTGATTATTACCTAAATAATCTATTTACAACCATGGTAGAATTGCATCAATAGTATATGTATACATAATGGTAAAGTAATTTGAAAACTCCACATTTTATTCAGATTATAAATCAAGACGCTTATTTTATTGCGTGTTGAATCCCTCAACATTTTAATGTGTCCCTTTAATATCTTTTAATTATGTTTCTAGTTTTCATTTATTTTCTTCATTTTTAAGACTATGGCAAGGAAACCAACAGCAAACAAAGGCTCACAAGCGAAACCCAAAACGTCTGAAGCTGGCATGACTGCATTGCCAGAGGTGAATTGTACCCTTTCCGGCCCAGATGACCCAATTGATCCTGTAGACAAGTGCTATCAGTTTCCTGACCCTGCGGATAGTGTAGAAGACCAATCAGAACATAATGAATTAGACGACGAAGACAATAGCGTGGACTTGAAAGATGACTTGGACATGGACCCGAACTGGGAGCCCACAGACGATGATGTATGTGATGATGACGAAGACGATGTGACCATGCAAGAAGATGAAGAAATGTGGTAAGTGAACCCCAAAAGCGTGGTATAATACGCAGTAATTCATTGAACACTGTCAACCACTTTGCGCATCTTCCCAGGTCATGTGTATAAATTCCAGATATAGTGTTTTAAGGTGGCCGAGCGCATCCATGTCCAGGATAGTTAAGACACTGCGTTCGAAACTATCTCGCCTAAAATGTGTTGAAAATGACGAGCTAAATTCAAACAAAATCAGAGTGGACTAGCAGTACGGGTATATTAGAATAAATGCTATTCTAGCGAACACTGAAACGGCCCATGTTGATTCTATTTTGTTCACTCAACAAAATATTGCAGAGATCCATTTATTATTCAGGTTTTTGACAAATGTTTGGAATCAATATGATATAAATTATTTCAATAAAATTAGACTTGTGTCACATACTGCTACTATAAACCAAAAAATTTAAACGGCAATTGTCTGTGTAATCCACTAGTTTATATGAAATTTAACGGAATATGCAATATGAGTTGCTTAATTTGTATTCATTCCAGGCATGACCACATAGACGATGAAGATGTTGTGCAGGAGACCAAGTATATAGTGTTTGATAGCTGCCTCCGACAATTATTTCTGCTGTGTAGCTTATGTGGAAGTGCGTGCACAAAGGTCACACGAAAAGTGTTAGGAACTATGCTCATAATACAGACAGTGTGCGAAACAGGTCATGTTAAAGTGTGGAATAGTCAGCCAGTAGAAAAACAAACGCCTGTAGGAAATCTATTGTTGTCCGGAGCGATTATGTTCAGTGGAGCCTCACCAACCAAAGTGTTGAATATGTTAAAGTTTTTGAACATTAAATCCATAGGAGCAAGGACATATGCTCGTTTTCAACGATCATTTATGATCCCAGCCATCGCAAATGTTTGGTCAAGAACACAGAATGCCATCCTAATGGGCTACGAAGGTACTAAAGTGAAAGTTGGAGGGGATGCACGCTGTTGCTCCCCTGGACACACGGCCAAATATGGTAGTTACACGATAATGGACATGCAGAGTGGGCTCGTGTTAGCTGTTGAACTTGTTCAGGTATGTAAATCAAAACAATTGATGTCATTCAATTAAATGTGCAATTTAGGATTATGTACCTTCATGTGTAATCCCTTTGAAAATGCATTAGAACTCAAATAATCCTGGATATGTATACTTGCTACTTCCAGTATAATATGTTTACACGTTTATCTAAACTCAAATAATAAATATAAACTTAAAAAATGTGTATTGATTTATTAGAATGTATGTCAATTAGAAAAACAAATAATTTTTATCAAGAGGATGTAGTAGTCACAATATAAATTTTAAAGGGACTGGAGGCGATGTAAATGTTTTTGTTTTTTTGGTTAACGTAATCTATTATTCTCAAATTAAACTGTACTCATTGATTTGTGGTAAAGAACTATCTACCAGTACCTTGTCTTATCCAGTATCTTGCGATAATAGTTTTAAGTGGACGGAATATGAGAATCGATTCATGCAATTATTATTTGAAACTGAACCATAATTTATGTGATAATCATGTACTAATGCAGATGCAAATTTGATCTCTGTTTGCGAAGTTATTGTACAGCATATCGGGTTAACTGAACTGTTATCTTTCATAGCTCCAAAAATTGAATTGAATTGAATTGGGGTGTTAAGGCGCACCAACACATGAAAAGGTTATATGGCGCCTAAAAGGCATGAACATGCCAGGCTCATCTTCCATGTACATCGAGATAAAATATGGAAAATGGGCCTAGAACCTTCTCACTCTGAACTGCAAAAAGTTTCACGCATTTTGTTGTTTTTAAAAGAACGTCATGTTATTTAAACAGAGCAATGAAGTGAATAACTCTAATGCGATGGAGCTGGAAGGCTTGAAGAGAGTGATGGCAAAGATGAATGAAAACAACGTCGACATCACGGACATCACCACCGATAGGCACGTTCAGGTGCGGAAGTACTTGAGAGAGGAAACAGAGGTTAACCACTGGTTCGATGGCTGGCATCTTGCCAAGGGTGAGTAAACACATAATAATCTCCGTGTTTATGCCAATAGACAGGCTATAAATTATTTCGTTTGAAAAAAAGATAACGACTTGAAGACCTAGTCATTGATATCAGACATGTCGTCTTCCATTTGATAGTAATAAAATAGCAAAGCATAAAAAGGGATGAAAAATACATCTGTTGGCCAACACCGAAGCTTTGTGGTATAATGGTTATAGAGTCTGCCTTGCATTCGGGAGGTCGTGGTTCGAGTCCCCTGACCGCGTCATACCAAAGACTTTAAAAATGGAATAGTCACTTGTAACCCTTGCCTGACGAGCAAATAATGGGTAGTGCTACGACTGATTGACCAGTGTCAGAATAATGTGACTGGGTGGGTGGGGGTATCATGTCTACTACGGCGTGGTATTCCAGTGTGGCAGCACTATAAAGAAACCATTGAGTTAGCTGTATCAAGCAGACATATCATCACATCACACAACAACACACAGATAAAAGTCCAGACATTGTGCCTATAATAGTCAGGTAGGACGCCTGTCGTAGGTGGAGGGACTATAATCCTTAGAAATACACACACATCTGTCGGGCAATACATGGACTAAGAACCAAGAAGCTCTGTTTAAATAACATGACGTTCTTTTAAAAACAACAATGTTGATTTGGGTATTCATTCTTGTTGGTGCGTATGAAAGAGTTGACGGTGTCTTGATGTGGAAGGAAAGCAGGAGAATGCGAGAAAAAAATAATAATTGCTTTGTGTATATTTCTGAATAAAACTGAGTAAAAAGAAAGCGGTCAGGGTGTAAGTTCCAACTTTCTTTTCATTGACAGGTATTAAGAAGAAGCTGCTAGCACTTAGCAAGAAGAAAGGGTGTGAATCAATTGGGCCATGGGTGCAGTCTATTGCAAACCACCTCTACTTTTGTGCAGCCACGAGTGGAGGAGATGGAGATCAAGTGGAGCAGAAATGGCTGTCTGTATTAAACCATGTCACTGACAAACACGAAGGTCATGGAGACAAGTACCCGAGATGTCTGCATCCTCCAATAGAGAGAAACTGGATTTTGGCTGGTAATTTAATATTTGTGTACTCATAGCCCTTGTCTTCTAGAGTATACCTGCAAGCAATTACATTTGTGAATTGAATTGGGTTTTAAGGCGCACCAACACATGAAAAGGTTATATGGCGCTTAACAGGCATGAACATGCCAGGCTCATCTTCCATGTACATCGAGGTAAAATATGGAAAATGGGCCTAGAACCTTCTCACCCTGAACTGCAGAGTTGCTATAACTTAACACGGCATACTTTCATTCATGTTATAAGAATACCCATGTTAGGCTATCATTTACATATTGTTGTACTGACATCAAAAAAAGGCATTCTGGAGAATCTGTAATGACATCTTCACCCTCTAATACTGGGGGAGTGTTCTGCTCAGTATACAACTTAACATGGAATCTTACTGAACAACATGTTTCAGAGTGTCTTGTATCACATGAATAGATCTGTGTTAGTCTATGTAAAGTTATAGTTTAGCTGCCTACGTATTTCACCATTTGAACCATTTTGTAAAATGTTCCAGATGTTGTACATTCATAAAACAATATCATTATTAATAATAATAATTATATTATATTATCATTGTTAATGTAGATTCAAAGGCACACAAGGAACTGAAGATAATCCTGGGAAACAAGCGTATCATAAAGGACATAAGACAGTTGTCACCTGCCGAACAAACATCCCAGCTAGAGGCCCAGCACAAGGTTGTGTGTCAGTTTGCGCCAAAGTTTGTGAGCTTCTCTTACGCAGGAATGAAGCAAAGGTAAATTCAGTATTACGTCGTTGGTAGTAGGTTGACACAAACATGTTTTATAGTGCAAGTGTTAAGTTCATGGGATGAAGCCACTGGGAACAACATTAATCGTAACACTTTCTATGATTGAAGCCACAGAAGGAAAGCACAGGGAAAGTGTTTTGTGTTACAATGTTCCTGTGTTACAATGTTCCTATAGGTATGCAAGGGACATGCAGAAATAATCTTTAAAACTGACACTTGGGCTTTTATTATCATATCAATATAAAACTATTTAAAGGCAACATCAAATAAATTCAAATATATACATGTATTTATTACAGGTTGAATCTGGCAGCCCTGCATACATGTTGCAATGCAACAAGAGCACAGGCAGTCACCAAAGACGGAACACCACGGTTCAAAATTTCCTACCCAAAGTACAAGGCAGGCCATCATGTGTTGAAGATTGTAAAAGAAGAATGTTCATACGGTAAGTGTTCTCATGAAATAGCAAATTGAATAAACGAGAAAAATACAATATAACGTCTTTATCAAATTATCCTATGCTTTGGTGATATCCACAAACATGATGCTTACTATTTATATAAACCCAAATCTGGACAGTTCCAGCTTTTAACCTGGTTTAACAAGTGGCTACTAAAGTATTACAGTATTTAACAATATAGTGGCAACTAGCAGGTAACTTCAGGTATAATCTATCCTGATGCCCCATTTTAACACACAAAAGCTATGTGTCACATAGCACATGGAAATCTTTAGGTCTGTTTTTGAATCAAAACAATCCAATCCTAAAATCTTTTCTTCATTCAATAAGCTGATTTATTTGTACGTTTTGTAGTCAGACAAGTTTTGAAATGAAAAATATGATTTATACCGCATATTAATGCCTTCTTCTAAAGTCAAGATACCTCGGTCATTAATGGGGTGTCCATTTTTTTCTACATAATGTTTTTGGAATCAATTACACTACATGTAGTTCATTGCAAATTGCGTTTTGCATAACAATTATTATACTATAAACTGCTCAATATTTTGCATCCATAATATATAAACTTAATGGCAAAATGACACCGATAAAAATTATTTGCAGTTAGCAATTTTAGTCAAAATGATACCAGAATCGTAAACAGAAATGCTAATTTTAATGGTGATACAAACTTCAAGGATGCTATGTGTTCCTTTAATATTAATATACATCTTTTTTTATATAAAAGTAAAATTTTATTTTAATATTTCCTTTCACAAGATTTCTGTGCTGTATGTGCTTATGAAAAATATGGGAGTGTCCTTTTCTGGACTCTTTTATTTTTCTTTGAGACTAAATGTTTTTTGGCAACTTGAGAGGAAAATATTTGTCTTAATTGAAGCAAGTATTAGTTTAAGCGTATTTATTTTACATTGATGTATTTATTTTACATTGATTGTAACGAAAGCTCTATGAACTTATTTGAATCACTCTCAATGTCTTCCTGGGTAGGACCAGTACTAAGCAAATGCAGATAAAGTGTCTTGCTCAGAGACACAGTGCATATGGCAATGGCGGGGATCGAACACACAACGTTTCAATCCTTGGCCCAATGCTCTTCCACTAGACCACAGCGCTCCACATGTATTAATTGGAATCTCACATGTATTTTTTTATTTGGCCTTATTAAACTGAATATTACAACGAACACAAAAGTGATTATTAAATAACTCATAATGTTTCTGAGATTAAAAAAAAATGTATTTAACTGTTTTATTTCTTCTTCAGAATATGTTGATGTCTTGTTGGCCGAAATGGTTCTTCTGAGAAAGCAGTACAACTCCCATAAAGCAGCTCAGGAAGCGGCAGCGATCCACTTGCATGTGCCACCGCCAGTATGCAGCAAAGCAATCAGAGTGACCAGACAAGACGCAATCGCCAGGCACAGGTCGCGATTTGGTACTCAGAGTTCCCTGTCTGCATACTTGAATCCTGTGTAGTTTTCTGAAGGATATCGTCTTCGTATTGCGTT